>AYEL01072700.1:0-20693 GCA_000484575.1 Olivierus martensii
TTCTGAAAATTTATTTATTTAATTAATTATTATTCTGTCTGGTTTATAATATTCAATAACACGTTACCAGTTGCCATTATATTAATTTTATAATGTTTACCATTAATTTAATATGTTGAAAGTAAATGAATGAGAGAGAATTTCGATTCTCGTATTATATAAATTAATTAATGAATTGTGGTTTTCTATATTAATTATAATTATATTGTTTGTAAGGTTTTGATATATTTTATATTATATATCAAATAGGTGAAGATAGCATTACAGTCTGCATCAATAGACAGAAATGTGAAGATATATTATCATGAGTTTTCTTCCAATGTTACTCTGAAGTATTGTTGTATATACGGATTTTTTTCTTCCTTACTGTATATATTTTTATCATAATAAACTATATTATTTTCGTTCAAGATCGAAGTCTGTCGAAAACATGAGTAGAGTAATATCAAAATTTCTTATGTCTTTATGAAAATCTGAAGCTCGTATCTTTATATAATAAAAATATGAGTAGAGTAATATCAAAATTTCTTATGTCTTTATGAAAATCTGAAGCTCGTATCTTTATATAATAAAAATATGAGTAGAGTAATATCAAAATTTCTTATGTCTTGATGAAAATCTGAAGCTCGTATCTTTATTTAATAAAAAATTTTATCAATATGGTATTTTTAATTTATCTTTCTTTTTTGTCAATATTTGATCGAAGAAATTAATTTTAATGAATATTCATATGAAGGATTTTTATATTTTTTACTATTCACGGACCGGCTTAATTATTATTTAATATTTATTAAAATTTAATAATAATATATTTTTTCAGTAAATTAAAAATATATTCAAATAAATTCTTTAATAATTTTTTCCTTGTTATATAAAAATAAAGATGACATTTTGATTCTATTATCAATAGTTTTTGTATGTTATGCTGATGAAGAAGAATAAGAAGAAGAAAGAAAAAATATTTTTAAGAAGTTTACAATTTGCTTGTTTTATATAAGAAGTTAGAAATATTCTTTTGTTTCGAAGTTTTCTAATTTTTCTTTCCATTCATAGCAGGAAAGTTGAGCAATTCCTCCCTAAAAACAAAAAAAAAACATGAAAAATAACTATATTTCGCTTGCTACCAACTGACATTTTCAATAGGAACGTCAATAGAAAAATACAATGGATCACACAGGAAAAAAAGGAAGAAATGATAAAAAAAATCGAATCTGATAATAATCTCTCAAAATTCGAATAACAAAAAAATAAATCCTGAAAATTCCGTATTATTATTGTTGCTGTTTGACTTCAGATGTTGAAAAAATAATTGAATTTTAAATAAATTTATTTTATTTTTTAACGTATAAAATTTATTTAATAATAAAAATAAAGAATTAGAAATGATATAAAATTCTCTCAAGTAATTATTAAAAATAAATATAGGTATATAAAAAAATTTCTTTTACAATTCTGTATATCAAAAAAAATCGCTCGTATTAATGGCATCTGTGAGAAAAAAATTATAAAAATATTTGTAAATATTTTCTAAATAAAAAACATATCTAATATTTCTTTGCTTAGAAAATAACAGAGGAAAAAAATTCAGTAAATGGTGACTAAGTTAAGGAATTGTTTGGATGTAAATCAGTGAATAAAGCACGAAAAATAGCGTATTTATAACTAAATAAAGTTTTAAAATATGTTCTTTAAAAATATCGAAACTGTATAAAAGTAAAATGTACTCAATCAACTGTTACCGAGCTCTGAAACGAATGAAGGAAAAGAGTAAAGTCAAATATTCGACTTAGACTTTCAAGTCATTCAGCGGATCTTATTCGCAGAGTGAATCAAAATAATCGATTCTCACTTCAACAGTAGAGTACAGAAAAATGACTAGAAAGTATCAACTTTTGTGTCGGCAAATCTTTCTATTAATTCACCGACTATTGCTCGGAACTGGTACAATAGAAAAATATCCTCCATAAAGAAGAAAAAAAAAATCGATAATAGTTGTTATGAAAGTTGAACAAAATGAAGCAAAACTTTGAAAAGATAGTAATTTAAGCATAATTCGCATTACTTTTCAGTTAAACTTCGGGGAAAAAATAACTTAAAGGATGAAGTTTCGGCTATGAAATAAATAAAAAATAAAAAAAAACGAATTGCTTACGTGGAGTTCTGAAGTTTTCAATGATTTTAGCAGCAATAAATGGGGTTTAAGCAGTTAAGAAGTAGAAACACGAATTGGAAACAATTTACCGAGATAGTGGCAATATATTTACGATTGTTTTTGTTATTTTTTTAGCTATGTCTTCAACTTTCTTCTACAATAAAAAAAATTTTTCGATTTGTTCTGAAGATTAAAAATGGCATATTTACGAAGGAATGTATTTATATATATATATATGACTAAAACGTATTTTGAATATATATACCTTTTTAACTTAGACATTAAACTTGTAAGTTATAATAATTTTCTATATTTATATTTTTTATAATATTCAACCTTTAACGTAATGTTTCCAGTTTTTGAAATGGTTTTCTTGAAAGTGAGAAATGAATTTTCTTACAATTTTCATTCTTGTAATGTCTTTATTGTATTCCTTTATTAGAAAATTTAATTTTGTTACATCAATATAAGAATGAAGCAATCATAATAATAAGAAGACAGCATAAAAAAAAAATTTTAATTAATTCCAGTTTATTGATAATTAAATACTAAATCATTGGGTACTTTTATTAAAGAAATTTTAAAAGTTCCTTTTGTATGTATTAATTAAAGTAAATCACGACTAATTAAGCATAAAGATTCAATGAGGCACGAACATTCTCGTTCATAGCGAATTCAATAATTGATTTCAAAATCACAAATTATATCTAATTCTCTGTTTATGTGAATATTGAATTAAAGTGTTTAGAAATTGAAGTTTCATAACAAATAGCTCTTAAAATACTTTTATCTATTTTCGTAGAATTCTAATTAACAAGACTATCGATGAATACTTTAGTCCACAAATTTGATATTTTATGAGAGAATAAATTATAAAATTCATGAAACTATAAATTATAAAATCCGTGCATATTCTTCAATCATTTTCCTGAATAATAATCGAAATTTCTGGTTATTTAAAAAATTTTCTAAATATAAATCTTGATTGTTTTTACGTTTAACCAATGCAGTGTATTTATAAATAATAAAAGGTAATGGTTGTTATCAGGGCTGGCGCTACCAATAGGCGAACTAGACAACGGTCAAATCCCAAGCCATGAAGGGGCGCAAAACTTCTAGCTATGCTTTAAACTTTATTAAAATATCAAAATTAAATACTGATTTAAGATTTAGGTATCGATTCCTTTTACTTATCCATCACACATCATACTATTTTACTATTTAACTGTTGATTCTTTTTGTTCCTTAACTTCTACACTAGATTTAAAGGAACTGATAGAAAATTTTCCAAAATTGAAAATTGACTATATGAAAAAAATTTCAGAATTTTTCGATGAAAAATAAAAAAGATATAAATTTTCATAATTTTATGAATATTAATTAGGCTTAATTATAAAAAATTGCCGGACCGTAGCGATTGGCGGAAATTGTAACGTAACGGATGTTAACGGGTTAAGAAACAACGTCATAGATACGTCATTGATCACGTTTAAAAGGCGTGATATATGACGTCATTTTTTCGAATTTCTCTCACTGGTATCAATGCTGAACGCTGATTGGCTAATCAATACAATTTTTTAACATAGGTATAGGGACGTGTGTATTCTTAATATGTGATTCAGACTTTGCTACCGGTGATGTCATTAACATCCGCCTATATCTGGATGAATATAAATCAAAAGTCGTTATTTTGTATATTAATAATAAAGCATGCCAAAATATTTTTTTTTAATTTAAAATTTCATTTTAAAAAATATACAACCAATTGAAATAAGGGTCGAACTTGTAAACTTTGCCTAGGGCGCAGAATAACCTGGCGCCGGCCCTGGTTGTTATGGTATCATAAATTCCCACAAAATGGAGTTAAATCTTGAAAATTAACAATACGTTTACAAGAGCCGTGTGCATTGTAATATCAATGTATCAAAATTTTACCGGAATTGGAGCCGTTTTGATATCGCAACGAAATTGCATGTTTTAATATTATTTTCAAACGGTCAGTCGAACTGATTAGTTTCTCGATAGTCTTGTTAATTAAAGGATCTGGAATCGAATCCGGACGTTAATAAATTTTTATTTTAGGGAGTTCAATCCATTGATTCGCATCTTTATTGATTATATGGTTGCTGTGATTCCACCTGAAAGACTGGGTTCAATTCTCGAGTTATTCACTTTCAAATTTTTCAAGAGGGACCTAGGGCCGGCTCATTGAATCCAATCACGTTTTGGCTGAACCCACCAGAGATATTACCTCCCGTGATCAGCAATGAATGCCACACTGTTTAATATCCATCGAATGGAAAGCGACGTTAATCCACAGAGTAAGAAGTAAGATCTCGTCATCTACATTCCTGCAGACTCCTCAATGGATGAATAAATGCAGTCTGTAGTACAGCCTATAATGAACTGGCTATTTAATAGTTAATGATTGAAAAGTAATGCTAAAAAATCCTTCACGTTTTCATTTGAAATTTCGATATTGACATATTCTCCTATTACCTGGAAAGATAAGACATTGGAATACTATTTTGATTCGAATAATAATTTTTTAATAGCCATGTTCCCTAAACATAACATCATTAATGCATTACGTACTGCTGAGTCAATT
This sequence comes from Olivierus martensii, assembly GCA_000484575.1. NCBI lineage: Eukaryota > Metazoa > Arthropoda > Arachnida > Scorpiones > Buthidae > Olivierus > Olivierus martensii. Next base: position 4,761 of record AYEL01072700.1, read on the forward strand.
TTAATAGGATGTGTGACATAATTTGTTACAAGAAGTCAATATAACAACACTGTTGTAAAAATTTATTACACCACTGTGAAACAATAAATTACACTGCGTGATATCACAAATATGTAATGATATATAATGACACGATGACTCCACAATGATTAACATCAGAAATATCTAGATACTAATGACGATGCTGCAATAAAATAAAATTGATATTATTGTCCAAAAGTGGGAAAAAACTTTGTGCCAGGAATGCCACAGAAGAATGGAGCGACTGGACTAGTTGTAAAATATTGTACATGTAGTAAATCGATCATAACATGTCACTGACACATTATTCAATTATTTATTTATATAAAATGCAATTATGTATGCATTTTAATTAATTGATGCCATTACTATCTTAAATTTCGAATAGAAATTCCTCCAAATTCATAAATATTCTACATAGCATTTATTCTATTTTTTAATAAAACGAGAATTTATTTTTCGGTATACGTCTTCACGCTCAGGCAAAATTGTATATATCTTAAAATTGTTGAATAAAGGGGGCTTGCCATACGAAAATTGACTTGCTAGTTTCAGTGATAACTTCAAGTGCTCTTGAAAGGCGGTGAGAGTCATTCATGAATATTTTACCTTGAATTTTTGAGTCTTTGCTTAGCACTAATTTGTAGAACTCCTCTTTACTTAAATTCTAAGTTCACAATCGTTGTAAAAATTCCAATGTTTGTGCAGAATTTCATAATTAACTTAGTGAAAGTTCGAAAAAAGTTAACTTTAACTAAGCCAAACTTTCAAATATATGATAAGTCAAAACAGATATAAGCATTCTAAATATATCTATCCTCTTGCCATACGAAAATTGACTTGCTAGTTTCAGTGATAACTTCAAGTGCTCTTGAAAGGCGGTGCGAGTCATTCATGAATATTTTATCTTGAATTTTTGAGTCTTTGCTTAGCATTAATTTGTAGAACTCCTCTTTACTTAAATTCTTTCTAAGTTCACAATCGTTGGAAAAATTCCAATGTTTGTGCAGAATTTCATAATTATCTTAGTGAAAGTTCGAAAAAAGTTAACCTTAACTAAGCCAAACTTTCAAATATATGATAAGTCAAAACAGATATAAGCATTCTAAATACAATAATATACATGAATTTCACAAATATGCTAATTTCTATGGATAATAATTTACTAGCATTTGAAGAAACGAATTGCATTATAAAATGACAACAGGAACAGCATGAAATCATTAATGATAGTTGGTATATATAGGGACATCAATATGGGAAAAAGATCGATACAAAAAAAAACGGAATAGTTCGCACTATTAATATCGAGATATTGAATTTCTAATATAACTTCTTTTAAACTAGTTTTGGATATGTTAAAGATTTTTTACTCTTACAAGTTAGATATTTTTGCACAGAAAAAGAAATTAATTAATAATTGCCTGACAGAAAAAAGGTGAAAAATGAAAGCATAAATGTATACCATTATAAATAGACTTTTGAAAATTTATAATGATGTTCAGATTGATGCTTTCTGTGATAGTTCTATACATAAAGCATCAATACTTCAAGCACCTACATCTAATGTAGGTACTTGGAGTATTTTTTGATTCATGTTTATTCAAATGGTCTGAGAAATCAATTGTTTATATATAATTTTAATTTATTCATATATTGTATATATTACTGTTAACATAACTATATACATATTTATCTTAATATACGTTATAATTAATGTATTTTATAAAAATAATATCTAAATAACTTCAAAAAATATTTATTAAGTTATATATAAAATATTATATAATGCGATGAGCATAAGATAAAAAAAAAATTAGTTATGTCTAGAGATCGAAAATTCAAGCCAAATCAGTATACTTTGAATGAATGAAATTATTGTTTAAAGTATATGAAAAATGCATAATTTCTCCTCTTCAGAATCCATAACTTCTCTTTATACTTTAAGAGTGACACAATATATATATATCATCATATTATATAAGATTTTGAAAAGGAAAATAAATTGGAAACAAGCAACTTCTTATTCATCTTTTTAATATGGCGATTATAGATTTCTTCTCCAGAATAAAACAAATAACTTTTTAAAAAAAATTTATTAATAATTAAAAACCATCCATGTTAAAAACTAACAAAAAAAGTGAAGTGTCACCCTCTGGTGACTAAAACATTAGTTATTTTAGTTTTTATTAATAATTAAAAACCATCCATGTTAAAAACTAACAAAAAAAAGTGAAGTGTCACCCTCTGGTGACTAAAACATTAGTTATTTTAAGTGAGATGTTTTTCAGAACATAAAATTTGAATTAGCTCTAGAAAACATTTTATGCATTTTTTCTTTATTATTTATTAACATGATAAATAATTCAAAAATTATAAAATTATTACTGATTTTTTTTTTCTTTCATTGCTTATGCATATGTTATATGTGTATTTATACAGTATATACATATTATATATAGCAGGACTGGCTCTAGACTTTTTTCGCCTTAAATAATTAAAGTTGAATGCTGCCCCTTTCCCATATTAAAAAAATTATCTTGGAAAAACACAATTTGATTTTATGAATTATAAAAATTACAAAAATATGTTAACTTTAAAAAATATTGTACGAAAAATTTACACAAGTTAGATTAGATTTTATGGTCAGTTTTTTTCTGTTTTGCATTCTTTTCTTTTTTCATTGAGATATACTATTCATTTATGCCTTACATAAACTGTATTTACTGCGGATGCTGCTTTTTATAATTATTTTAGTATATAGCTTAATTAACAATAAATACTGAAATGTTACTTTTGCATTTCTTCCATTACAAAATGTAATAAAAAAGATATAATCCTCTATTGTAAAAGTTGTTAGTTATATTGTTTTTACAATATAACTGAACTATAAATGTTACTATAGTCAAATCACTAGGATATACAGGCTCCAACTTCACGGGATAATGGGCTATCGCCTTCGTACAAACTTGAACATGATGGCAAAAAATCTTTTAACCTCTGTGTTATTTTATACTTAAAGTGGAAAAAGTATTATAGATAAAAATAATTATACTGAATGTACAGTACTTGATTTATATAAAAATGATTGTTCATTTTTGTTTGCGGGATAGCCACAATAGAAGAATGTTGTGTTTTCATCCTAGTAGATCCGGATTTAATTCCCAGTTCTTTACAAAAGATTTTCAGAAAGAGGGTCTGGCCCCTTCATTAGTTTAACCTTTACCTAATGGCTGACCTATTACGGGTATAAGAAGAAGAAGACCGTTTTGTATAATTTTTTTCGTGAAAAGTTATCGAAGTATTTGGATATTATATAAGAAGAAGACCGTTTTGTATAATTTTTTTCGTGAAAAGTTATCGAAGTATTTGGATATTGATAATTCCTTCCATATGGCAAAAATTAAAAATAAGTGTCGCTGAATAGAATCGTGCCGAGTTATTTTAGTATCTGAGGCAAAAACTTGGGCAAGAATGAAAATCTGCACCTTTTCTAAAATGTAGAAAAAATGACTTATTTAACAATATATCATTAATACAAATTTTAATAAGAATAAAAGAATAATCAAAACATAAAATAAAATAATTATTTTGGGGATTTTTATTTTCATAAACAGTATCTTTATTTTAAATATATAATAGATTTATTTATTGCACATTGTGTTTATGATTAAATTGATATTCTTCAGAGCCATCTCTATCTCAATCTAACAACCAGAATGGCGACAAATTTGATTTTTATTTTAAATATATAATAGATTTATTTATTGAACATTGTGTTTATGATTAAACTGATATTCTTCAGAGCCATCTCTATCTCAATCTAACAACCAGAATGGCGACAAATTTGATAGGGGGACTAATCAAGACATGAGACGAAAGATTCCGCGAAAAAATGTAGCACCAAAAGTCGCAGATAGGGGAAATATGGAGCTGAGCAAAGTAAAAATGACTTTAGAGATCAGACAAATAAATAACAAAGACGAAATCATACCGAAACATCAACCGGCGAGGACAACGCTAGGATTGATACTAGACATCATCATCATCTCCCAACCGGAATTAGACGCAATCTTTTTCCAATGGCGTTTGTGTCATATTGTGTTCGCCTGTGGCGGGGGCCACAGGTGACACAATATGACACAAACGCCATTTGGAATGTTTATAGCTGCAACCCATCGCTTCACTTGACGACCACGCAGTAACAATTGCAATCGGAGGAAAAATCACCATCTAAACCTCCATTTATTATTAGAAGAAGAGGAAGAATTGAAACATCACATTTTATTCAGCATATTCACTTTCTCTGCGAAGACAGAGAGCACGTTCAGTTATGTCGCTGTTCTCCTGGATCACAAATTGCATCTTTTACACAATATTTTCTACTGCTGAGCATAACATTGGAAGGAATGTTTTTTTTTTGTTAACAAATGACGCCACTTTCCATTCAGGGAGAATACTAAGTGGCGGGGCGAAACAGCCCTTCCACAGGCTGCCCACCCCTGCGGAGGGATCAGCCGGATTGTAGGGGACGGGGATCGATGGGCCGGGCCCGGACCCCATGATAAATATTTTCAAGGGGTGGGTCCTGCAGAGTGGAAAGCCGAAGAGTTTCCACGCGGCCAATCCGGTCGACAAAGGAATGTTTATCACAGTCCGTGATATGTTGTCTTTTAAGGTAACTAAGATAGACCTTGGAGTTCAAGTCATAACACAACCAAAACTCACATAAATCGACAAAGGAATGTTTATAACAGTCCGTGATATGTTGTCCTTTAAGGTAACTAAGATAGACCTTGGAGTTCAAGTCATAACACAACCAAAACTCACATAAAGTTTGATCCGGAGAGCGACGTGGTCATGCAACCGGTTAGGTTAAGTTAGTTTGGTTAAGTAACCACTACATATACAGTATCCAGCGGCAGCCACTAATAGAGCCCATCTTTTCGGGGTACTGGGACTTGCCCGGTGATCCCCGTCCTTCGCCATCCGGCCCTCCTCCACGGGTGTGGGTGCAGCTCGTGGTTGGAACTGGTCCCGCCCCCTTAGTAATCACCCTGATTGGAAAGGGGGCGTAAAATATGTAAAAAAAAGTAGAGCCCATCACAGGCTGGCCAACAACTATGATTGAATAAACCGGATCCCGTATTGGTTGAAGGAGTCATACAATCGAAAAACTGTGATTAATGATACTTTCGTCTGTGAAGGGATGCTGCAGCAGCCGCTGTACAAATAGACCAATATGTAGTGCCGCTTCATCTTGCATAAAAATTATATCATCTAGATATTATTTTTGTTGGAGCTGTGGAATGACGAAACTGGTCAGTATATCATTATATGTCTATGCGGTAATGGAATTGAACAAATAGACCAATGTGTAGTGCCGCTTCATCTTGCATAAAAATTATATCATCTAGATATTGTTTTTGTTGGAGTTGTGGAATGACGAAACTGGTCAGTATATCATTATATGTCTATGCGGTAATGGAATTGAATGAATGGTTACTGGTTCTTTCGGAGTAATGTTCTCAAAAAAGAATGGTCCAACGATGAATTCTGCTGTGAAGCTACATTAAACAGTGAGTTTTGGAGAATTCAATGAGATTTCCTGAACCGCATGGAGTTCGGATGCCAAGTTTGGCAATTGAAGGTATTAACAATCCCACCCAAATGAAACTAGGTTTCATCTTTTCACATAATTCTACACGGCCAAGCATCGATATCTTCCATTATGGCAAAAAGTATCCCAGCAAATGTCAAGCGATGACCATAATCATTGTGTTGGAGATGCTGTACGCAGTGATCTTTTATGGATAGAAGTGGATAACTTTCCATGCCGTGGTAACATCAATTTCAATTGGGGCGCTATTCCACGGGCGCTACTACTACCAGGAAAGGTTCTCGTTGTGCTCTCGATGATCACAGTTGCAACATTTTTGGCAATTGAAGGTATTAACAATCCCACCCAAATGAAACTAGGTTTCATCTTTTCACATAATTCTACACGGCCAAGCATCGATATCTTCCATTATGGCAAAAAGTATCCCAGCAAATGGTTTGGCAATTGAAGGTATTAACAATCCCATCCAAATGAAACTAGGTTTCATCTTTCCACGTAATTCTACACGGCCAAGCATCGATATCTTCCATTATGGCAAAAAGTATCCCAGCAAATGTCAAGCGATGACCATAATCATTGTGTTGGAGATGCTGCACGCAGTGATCTTTTATGGATATAAGATACTTTTCATAATATACTTTTCATAAGTTATCTTTTATGGATAAAAGATAACTTTTCATGCCGTGGTAACATCAATTTCAATTGGGGCGCTACTACTACCAGGAAAGGTTCTCGTTGTGCTCTCGATGATCACAGTTGCAACATCTATAACAAGGACCTTGGTCTGCAATTATCTGTTCTGACATTGATTTCCATCCTTTTTTTTTATCAACAGATGACATCAGTTTTCATTCTGTCAGAATACTAACTGACGGGGCAAAAAAAGCCCTTCCACAGGTTACCCACTCCTGCGGAGGGGACTGCCGAATTTTGCCCCGGACCCCATGATAAATATTTTCAAGGAGTGGGACCCGAGATTTGAACCCGGGTCCTCCTTCAAATAAAAGTTTAATAATGAAACTGGAGAGCATCTCTCAAGTTCAGTTTCTATAATTATTATTGAATGATGTTCAAAAACAAATTTATTTTATTGAAAAAAAACCATAAACATTTATATAATTTAATTTTCATATTTTTTATCTAAAATATATGATTACCTTTGTTTTCTTATAATCAAAACAATTATTTTTATATTTAATCTTGTTATATATCAAATTATTTTTGAGATAAATAAATCCGAATGTTTAAAGAAAATAATGACTGTTTTTGTTATAAAAAATGTTAATGCTAAAATTTATCATATTATTATAGTTAATGTAGACATTTTTTACAATAAATATTTAATTGTTTAAAGTAAAATCATAATGTAAAATCTATTTTTATATGCCGATTAATTAAATTAGTGCCGTAAATAATGTAAAATATTTTTCTGTCTTTAATAAACATTTCGAAAAAATATAATACAAGAAAAAAATCCAAATATACTGAATGAAAAAAATATTATATATTTTGTATGAAACGTAAAAAATTTTAAGAAAAAAACATAAAAGAATAATTGTTTTTGGATATAATGAATTGGATAAGTATTTTTATGCTTTTGTAACTTGAAAATTTTTTTAAAATTTACTCCATGACAGATATTTTTAACTTAAAACTTTAATGTGAATTTTTTTTACTTACGTTTATTGTAAATACACATCATTATTTTTTTCTTTAAACAGTTATTTTTAACTTTCACGCCATCGAATTTTTTCTTTGAGAAATAATGTATGTTTAATATATTGTATATATTTTTATCCTAAAAATAAGAAAATTTTTATCGAATATTTTACTTTATAGTAAAATAGTTTAATATTATTTTGCTATTTATGTTTTTTAATATCAATACAGTCTAATGTTAAATGTTAAGGTATTGTTGAAAAGTTTGCATCATTATGAATATTCTAAACATCTATAGTTTCTATACATTTACAGAACTTTCGTGTAATTACAGTGAAATTTTCTCACCAACTTATTCCATGCGTGTTAGCATCACACATTTACTTGGACTGTATTAAATAAGATAGTTAAAAGCTCTACTGTCATTATAAATATTGGATTTTGGCAGAGGGAACAATACTCTAATCAAACTTGCAATTAGAAAAAACAAAGAAAAGAACGGAAATAGGCTGACAATTACTGTAATAGCCGAACAAAATGTTGTGCTCAATCAATTTTCTCTATTTTGAAAGTGATTAAGAGAGAAAAGTATTAAAGAAAGACAAACCTGGTGATCCAATTTAGGCTTTAGAATGTTCATCAGGATCCTGTTTTTAGTTTTCAGTGCTAAAACGATCGATCACAGTATATATACAGTATAGGTAAGTGATACAAAAAACATCTGTATTTCTTTTAATAATTTTTACTCTTTAGCTAAGAAATGTATTAAATTTTTATTATGTGCTGTAGTATAATTTTGTTCAAGAAGATATATTATTGAAAAATATTCGAGACTTTTGAATTATTAATAATTAAAATTTTCTTTGCTAACATTTATACTATTATTTTGAGGAGAAAACGAAATAAGAACTAAACAAGAATTCTTAAACTAGGATCAAGAAATATCCTTCTTTCCGAGATAGCTTGAAAACTCTTTTCTTCACAACACGAATTCGAACCAATCTACTGGGGAGCTGACGATGCATTTACAGACTAGCATAACCATTTTCCCGATAAGCCATGGATTTTTGAACAAGATTGACATCGTGCCACACATCAAAAATGGTAAAAATCCCTAACCTTCTCGTGGGATCGAAACTCGATGCATACAGCCTGAGGCATGTCATTCAACGACCGAACAACGAGACCTCGAGGAAAGTGAGTAGAAAATTTATTTTACTGTGTTCACTTTTATCAATAACTTACAAATTTTTCTGTTTCAGATCAAAAAATATATATTACTTTTCACCGTGTTATTTGTTTTAACTTTATCAGACATGAAATATAGATGCTTTTGAAATTCACACAGAAATTTAACGAAATATCACGCTATGAAATTTTATTATTAAATTATTGAATATCCCTTAATTTAAAAAATAAAAATGAAAAGAGGAGAATATTGATTTAGTATTTAAAAAATATAATTTAATAAACAAAAATAGCATGGAAACTTTTATAAATAAAAATTAGACTGGAAACATGCATAATTATTATTATTTGACTAATTTATATATTCTTTTTCCAATCTATTGTCATCATATCGTCGTGAATTGAAGAATATTATAAATTTTATAAACTTTATTCAGCAAAATATCTACTCGAAAATTGATGATTGAATATTCCACTATCGATACATCCCATTGCTATCATTAGAGTCATTGGGGGTACTATTAAACTGATTTTCCTCTTTTATCCTCTTTCCTCTGGAAACATACTTTTCACGTATTTTGCAATAAATTCGAAATAAACGTAAATATCATTGAAAGGTAAAGATTAAATAAAGATAGAGGACCATTATCCTATTGAGGCAAACATCATCATAACATTTTTGTAGATTTCTAAACGTTTTTCTGTAGCGAAATATTCAAAATATAAATTCTGATATTACTATAAGTCAAAATTGCTTTCGTTTAATTCTTAAAAATTCTTGTTTAGTATTGATATCTATTTTGAAGGGAATTTTTTAAAATATTTATAGAAATGTAGAATTTCTATATTTATTATTTTTATATGATTAATACGAATATTTGTATCTATTTTCAGAAATTATAAAATTGTTTTTTCAGACAATTTAAAAAAATTGTTTTTACTTATAAATTGTAAGTGCTAAAGGAACATTCAAAATCCTTTTTTTATTAATATTATCAAATAAAATCTATAATAATAAAATAATTATTATTATATATCAACATTAAAATTATGAAGTTTATTAAATCATTCTTGAGCAAACATAATCTCTGTTCAATATTTTTTCTGTCATGATTTTCAAGAGCCTAATTGTATAATATTTTTAATGGAAAATATATATAAATAGGAATATGAAAGTTACTAAACAAATTGTAAAAATAATATTTTGTGCATATTCTATATGCAATAGCAGAATTTTAAAATGGAAAATGTGCAATATTTCCTAATAAAAATTACAAAAATATAATTTTTAATACTATATTATGAATATTTGTACATTATTTATAAGTATCCAACAATATTTATAGAAACCATTAATTTAATATGAACTTTCCTACCACTAAGCATTGAAACCATAAACATTTGTGTAAATATTAAACGGATAAGTTCATTTCTATTCAGAATCAAAAGTTATGATTGCGCTTAAGCTGCAAAAAGACTTTACTAAAAGTTAAATGGATCATTTATTTGTATTTTATCGTATTTTACACTTATGAGCTTCACGTTATGGTCTCAGAATGTCTTTGATACTGATCCAAATTCATGACACGCATTGAAGAGAAATAGGCGATTAAGTGTCTTGTAGTAACGCACTGTATCTAATGGTTAATTAAGTCTTTATGTCACGATATTCTCAGTTGAAGAAGTGGAAAATAATATTTTTAATTTGTTTTTCTATTTTATTTAAAATAAAATAAAAAAATAAATTATTAATTTTGTAAATCAATGTCTGCTATATTTTCTAAAAGTTATTACTACTATTTGAAACGTTTCCCTTATTCGTAACAATTATCTATTGTAATGTATAGAAATACTTAACAGTATACTCGAGCATAACTGATGTAGCTACGATTATTAAATCCTGAATAAGTTGCCATTTTTCAAGAAAAATAAGAGATAAGATGCACTTTAGTTGGCTGAATATGACCATTCTCTCTGAGTTACTAAAACTTATGACTGAATGCATTACCAGCTTTTATCCAACATATTATGAAGTTGATGAAGTCTAATAAGAGTAAGAGAAATACGACATGAAACTATTACAGTATATAAACTGAGCGATAGTGGATAAAGCTGTTAATCTTATTTATTGCTATAATATATTTTTAAAAATTGTGTATGTAAAGTTATTTATTGAAAACATATCTATTGAAACTGTAAATCTTATTTATTGCTATAATAGGGCCTATATTTTTAAAAATTGTGTATGTAAAGTTATTTATTGAAAACATATCTATTGAAACTGCTTAAAATCTTATGCTGCTACTGTTATTCTTATTTAATTTTTGTCAGGCAGTAATGCAAGAGAATATAAATATTTAGAATATGTGAAATATAAAATAATGATGTTTCTTATAAATGAAAAAATATGTATAAATATAACAATTTGTTATTGTAAAAATTATCTACATTTAATTTTCTTTTATAAATTTAATAAAATAATTTCCAGCATATTTTTCGAAAGTTGGCTTATAAAATCTTGTGACATGCTGTCCACATAATTGCATGATTTCTTATATAACTTTTGAACTAATCAGTAGTTTTTCATGAAATTTTTGGGATTTCCTGCACTTAAAAATGACTTGTCGTCCATCTATTAAGCTGCTACAACCATTTAGAAATGGCAGCCATTTAAACTTTTCAGATTTCTTCCTAGTGGAAGTGATAAGAAGTTGATATTGAGCTATAAAATAACTAAACTAGAATTTTTCTTCAGACTAGTGTTATATTTTAATTAATGGTATTATCTTTAATCTTTTCAATATAGTAGCCGTATTCGAAAAATAAGTGATTAGTTCTTTCAAGAACTTCTTGTTGTTTTATTAAATAGTTTTGCATAATATTAGTTTTATATGACTGGTTTTACCTGTTATGTTTTACTTTTTTTATCAACATTAAAAAAAGTAAAATGTAACCCGAGAGAAACTACGTTTCTTCTTAAATATTTTAGAATAACCTTTTTTATGTTAAATTTAAAAGGCAAATAAATAAAATTCTATTAAAATTTAATAATTTTAAAAATTCATATCAGGTTATTTGAATGTAAAAAATTTTCAAAAAATATTAAATTGTAAAAATTCCTATTAAAAATACATATATTATTGTATTCTTTTGATTTCTTTTGTATTCATGTTTGTTTTGGGAATCATATAAAAATATTTACTCTAGTTTTTTCATTTTTTTTCAAATGATATTTTAAATATTTAATTTGATTCCCTTAAAGAAATAATCAATAAATAACAAGTTCAAAGAAACAACAAAGTAAATATAATTTGATTTCGGATTGGTCTGATAAATCACAAACCTCGATAATCAAATTCAACGAAATGAATTATTAATCTAATAAACATTATTTTCGAATTTTTAATATAAATTTCATATTATAGAATTATTTAGTATAGATTTTTTAATATTAATATATCGGAGAATACAGGAAAATTATCCATACTTCTTTTGTGCAAGAATGAATTAGTCTATACATAAATAATGCCAATAACATTTTTCTCCTAGGAATCTCTAATAAAAGAGAAGAGAAACACAGTATGGAGAAAAATATTGTTTCCTAAAGAGAGTCTTTTCTGAAAATGAGACCTATTCATTTCTAGAAATATTTTTTCTTGTCAAACGAAGAAACGTTTTTCTTGTTATTATAAGTCCCTAAAAAAACTAAATAATCCTTTAAAGAAAAATATTAAATTTGTCGTAAAAAATATTGATTTTTATTTATCTCTTTCCATCTTTATCGTTAATCAAAACAGAAAAAAAAATAACCATTATAATGGTAACTATACCGAACGTTATATTTTTATGAAGTCATTCAACAAAGCCATTTTACCAAAATTACTTTAACATAAATACTTTGTACTGTATAAATTATTAAAATTTCAATATTTAAAACTCTATGTTAACTGAAAATTTATCAATTTTTTTGAATATCATACAGTACAATATAAATTTGATATCTATGACTAATTTTTAGTTCTCAAATTGTTTAATAATGAATATCATGCCAAATCGTAATAATCAATAAGAGATCTGTAGATAAAAGAAGTAATATCATTCGTCGTAGAAAATATAAAGAAAATTCTATTATAGAGTATAGTAATTCTAATATAACTGACAATAATTTTTAACACAATCAACTTGATGCTTCACGTATTATTAACCAATGAATATTTGCAGAGAAACTAGTTATCTCCTTCTATATTATCACATCGTTTAATGTAGCGTTTGAAGTGATCTATCACTGACTTATTTAGGAAAATAGAACAATGAATTAGAGTGAGGAGATGTAAGATTATGTACCATCAATCTAAGTTAGTACTAACCAAGGTATCAGTTGACACGTTATTTCTACCCGAATGATAGCGTGATAACGAAAAGAAGGAACCTTAGATCATGACTTGTATCCTTATATTTTAGATAATTGTGCTATTTTAAAAGATAAAAGTTTTTCTTGTCTTTCTTATAAAGCTTTCCATCTCTTAAAACTTTTTATTAGAATTTATTTATGTTAGATTAAGATTTAAATGTTTTTTTTTCACTTCGTAAAAAATAATAATAATATCTTTTAAACGTTTTAAGTAATACTGTGATAACGTAGAAGTTGATTAAAGAATAAAACTTGAAATAATCAGGAAAAAAGCTTATCGTATTTAAATTTGATACCGAGATGCAGAACCTATATCTTACATGATACATTGTGAGCATCTGGAGGAAATCTAACATTAAATGAATAATAATTTTACTTTCTATAAAGGGGATAGTTCCTTTAATGTTGCAACAACTCTAATCTAGTTTAATATTGTTTCCCTATTTGTTTCCTTCCGATAATGATGATTACGTTAACGCAAATACGTTCACTTCGCAAATTAGATTGCAGAAAATTTTCTATCGAAAAGTTTCGAGATTTTTTATTACAGATATTTTTTTTTTCTTTACATTTTTCCCATGTTTATTTTTTTAAAGTTATAAACTCAGAAAAACTTAGTTTTTCAAGTTCTTTCACAATGATTGATAGATATTTAAAAAAAATTATTAATAATCATAAAATATTTTATTTCTTCAGTGTTATTATTATTTTTTTATTTTGAAAACATAAACTAGATATATCAAAATTAATATTATACTTAATTACATGCTTTATCTACTCAACATACAAAATTTATTGAAGCTGTAACATGATTCAAAGAGAAAATTTATGTTTAATCTATTTCAAAAAATATATTTTAAAATTTTTATTTCCAATTAATGAAATGGCATCATTATACAAAATATCAGTGAAATTTTAACATTAAATTTTGTATTTTTTCTTTATATAAAAGCTAGTTTTATAATTTAGACTTTTTTAAACTTCTCGCTTATATGACCATTTAGAAATGTATGGGTCAGTTATTTCTTCACATAACATTTTTTGAAATAGCTAATAATATAAATTACATACTTAAAAATTCCATTATTATTTGTTTGTAGAGATGAAATTACATTTTTTAAAGTAAATTATAATTTTAAAAGAAAAAAGTTCTTCTTGTCTTTCTTGTAAAGCTTTCCATCTCTTAAAACTTTTTATTAGAATTTATTTATGTTAGATTAAGATTTAAATGTTTTTTGTCAGTTTTGAAGTTTTCATTGATTTTATTTATAACAACATTCAACAAAAGTATCAAATAATAATAATAATTTAATAATTTTTAATTATTAGAGGTTAATTTAAAAATACTGTATATCAATTTTCCATTTATTTTAGAATATTTATGGAATTTTTTCATTGATTATATTATTTTGCAGAATAATTATAATCATTGTTAATGTTTTAACATTTTTGTTCACCTTTTCTATAATTATGACTACTTATTTTTAATATGATTGATGAAATATAATATTAGTAATACTGCAAAGAGTATTTTGCTTTAATAGACTACTTCAACAACCTATTTTTCTTAATAAAAATGTGACAGCTCATATCACTCAGTGATAATTTGAATGAAAATGATCCTATAATTTATTAATTATATCTCATCTCATCTCAACTTTTTCTCTATTATAAATGACATATATTTCATAGAAAAATTATTGATTTTGTAATTTGTTTCCTCGATGACAACATGCTGAAGGCAACAGTTTTATCAAAAATGATGCATAGCAATTATCTTAATCAAAATTCACTCTCTTTCTTTTCACACTTATAATCATTACTACTTTTGTTAACAGGAACCTTAAATTATGTAACCTAAAACTAAATTAAAAATTTTGTTTACGAAAATAATATTTTAGCATATGAATATCATTTTTAACACTATTAAACAGTAAATATTTAAAACATTGAAAGAATTAAAATATTTTAAAATGAAAACCAAAATTATTAATGTTTTTGTATTCATTTCATTTTGGATAATTTTTTTACTGAAAATTGATGAAAAGTATAAACGAATTATAAAAAGTAATTTTATTTATGAAAAGATAAATCATATAAAAGAATTTGCAATTCTGAAGTTTTAACAATCAACATGAATGAATTTTGATTAAAAAAAATCGGATTATATCCAGAAAATTAATATAAATAATGAAAAAAAAAACAAGTAAATAAACAAGAGATTTATTACCAGATCCATAATTCAAATTAAATATTTGCAAATAAATTTTATTATATATTTTTTTGTTGTTGTTTCATTTCTTGCTAAACAATCTTCAGCAACTGAAAATAAAGTTATTTGCTTTTTTTTAATTTTTTTTGCAGAAATTTTATAATGTTATTCTTTTTTTAAGTGAAATTGAATTTTTTATTAAAAAAGATTATTTACTTTAATTTTTTTTTAATTATATTTACATTACAAAATATACAATGATGATAAAATTGTGACACTGCACAAAATTTTTGTGATGTTGGGATTAATTGTTTGCTTATTTATTCAGAAAATTTAAAGAATGTATTAAAATAAAAATATCTATTAATAACAACTTATAAGAAGCTATATGACAATACGTTAAATAGTTGAAATTTCTTATTCATTTGATAACAGATATAATGTGACAAATCGATCGTTTTGGTTCAATCAGTAAAGAATATGATCCTCACAAATACTTGGTAGACAACTATTATCGTGTCTAATATTTCTATAATACCTTTCCACAATTGTTCTGGAAGTTAAA
This sequence comes from Olivierus martensii, assembly GCA_000484575.1. Classification (NCBI taxonomy): domain Eukaryota; kingdom Metazoa; phylum Arthropoda; class Arachnida; order Scorpiones; family Buthidae; genus Olivierus; species Olivierus martensii. The sequence continues at coordinate 20,437 of AYEL01072700.1, forward strand.
GAAAATAGATTGTTAAGTTTCTACTTGTTCTTAATAGAAAAATCTTAAATTTATAAATTTTTATTAAATTTAATATCAAGAGATTTATTTTTTATGTAAAATGTTCTCTTCTTGTAATTATTAAGCTATTAAACCGTATATTTATAGATTTTAAAATGTTTCAATTATATAAAGTTGAAAATAAGCGAAGAAAAACAGAAAATAAATAGTTGGCATAAGCGAAAAAAAATTATAGAATAATCATAATTTATGAAAAA
>AYEL01072702.1:0-91096 GCA_000484575.1 Olivierus martensii
CCGGCTTTATTCCAAAGAGTCATGAGTAAGGTTCTGGGGAACCTGACCGATAATAATCAAATCAGCTGCTATATTGATGACATAGGAATAGGCGCCAAAGACGAGATTTCTCTAGGCAGATTGACTTATAATGTTTTGGAACGTCTTCATCAGGCTAACCTGGCCATCAATCTGGGGAAATCTGAGTTTAATACTCGGAGCATTAAGTTCCTTGGTCGTAGAATTGATGGTGACAGTAAGACTACCACTAGAGAGTCCATTGATAAAGTTCGAAATATGTCCCGCCCTCACGATCTTCAGTCCCTGCGTTGTTTTACCAGACTCACCAGGCATTTTCGCGCATACATACAGAACTATGCTAACATCGTTCGTCCCTTGGATAAATTAAAAAAAAAGGACGTCCCATTCATCTGGACTGATGAATGTGAAAAGGCCTATTTGGAATTAGTTCAGAAAATTACTTCTAATCCTATCCTTCAAGTCCCCGTCTGGAATCTTGACTTTGAACTTTGTACTGATGCCTCCCATTTTGGAAGTGGAGCTATTTTGTATCAGCGTAATCCTACACAACCAAGGAATTGCCAACTCCGCGTCATTGGTTACCAGTCTCATACTTTCACCTCTGCTGAACTAAACTATAGCACTACAGAAAAGGAGTAGGCCCTACCTGGCTGTTATCAAAGCAAAAAAATATTTCCAGAGCTTCCTTGAAGGTCGCAAATTTCGTGTTCATACATCTCACCAAGCACTTACCTTCCTGATGACTTTAAAAGAACCAAAGGGGCGACTTGGAAGATAGCAAATGTTTTTGCAAACTTACAATATATACAATATCATAAACCACCGCTCCGGGAAAGAGCTCACCGATGCTGATGCTATATCTCGACTCTGTCTTGAGGGTGATGTTCCACCAGTTAACTCAGTGCAGAACATTTCATTTGCAACCATGAAAGACGGACGCAAGTTAGTACCCCCTGATGCTCAGCTACTTATACTCAAGCGTTATCATGATGATCCTGACAGTGGAGGTCATGACGGAATTTGGCGAACCTTTTACAAATTAAAAACTCGCTTCTTTTGGAAAAACATGAAAAGATCCATCCAACAATATATACAATCTTGTCCAACTTGTCAAAAGGTGAAATTTAAATTTAGAGCCATCAAAGATCAAATGATATTACCCACTTACGCAGAGTTACCATACCACACAGTGCACCTGGATTTTGCCGAAATTCAAAAGCGTAGCCTTGGGAGTGGAAAAACTCGATCTTTTCTGGTCATCATTGATGAACATACTAAGATGACGCATGCCAAGGCCATGGGCGAGGACACCCGCAGCGTCATCAAATATTTAAATAAATTTCCTCATCTACACCAAATCAAAACCATCGTCACTGATTGTGGTACCTGTTTTACTTCCTCCCTGTTCAAAGAGTGGGCTAAAAATAATAACATTACCTTAAAAACAACATCACCCTACCACCCCGCTGGCAACGGACTTGCTGAGAGGAAAATTCGTGATATCAAAAAATTCCTTCAGTGCTACCCTGATTTTAAGGGTGGATGGAAATCATGTCTAGACGCAGCCGTACGTCACGAAAACCGAAGTTACACCTCAGGATTGGGATGTTCCCCTGGGTTCAGGTGGAACTCTGTTAGTGCTAAATTCGAAGCCGATAAGGAATTCGGGATCGAGAATTTGCCTATAGAAGAGAAAAATAAAACTATTGACGGGCTAATTAAATATCGTGATCATGTCAAGAAAGGATACGATAATAGACATGCGAAACCATTGGATAAGATTGAAGCTGGTGACTCCATTCTTGTACAATGCGGAGTCAAAGGTAAAACGATATGTATATATATATATATATGTATACAATATAATGTATTGCGTTAAAATTTTGCTTTCTCATAGCTCATATTATCATTTATAGCTAATGAGTTATTGCTAAATTCTAATAAACTGAAGTTTAATTAAGAAATATATTTTGTTTAAATTATATAAAAAGATTCTTCCGTTTTACGAACACTTTTTTATGAATTTTCGTGTTAACGAACTGTATTAATTTGCACTTCCTTTTTGTTTTCAGCAAAGACAATTTTCGCTTTTACAAATTAACCATTTCATCGTTGATCGATTAATTTATTATAATTTATAAATAATAACGATTATCTAGTTCTTTATAATAATTTATAAACTTTAATTCATATATATTACAAAATTTTTATTGCGTACTAGATCCTATAAAAGAATTCCGTTATTCAGTTAACTCATTGTAAAATGAATAATTGATTGATTTTAAGATTTTTCTCGCTTATATGGAGTAACAAAAATCAAACTAGTGCACTATAGCATGCATTATTGCATTTATTTAAAAATTTTTTGGAATATTTTAATTTCAATAAATGATGTGGCAAATGTCTTTTTCTGGAACCCAAGGACTGATCGAAAAATTTTACATTGGAATTAATGGGAATTAGATTTTTGTTTTACGAATTTTCATCCAACAATGTTTTTAAATAACCCATTACCTTAGTAAAACAAAGAATAAAATTTATATTCTTTATGAATATTTAAGTAATTTTCCTTATGTTAAAGAATTAAATATTTAAAACCAATTTCTGTATATTAATATGAAAATTTAAAATATGAAACTAACATTGAAATTAATTAATTTAGTTTCAATACTGTACTTTATCATTAACCGATAATTAAGTTCATGGAATATTAATAATAGATTTGAAGGTTTATTATTGTAGTTTCTCTTTAAACTGGTTATCCTCTTCATTGATTAACTATAAACCAACATATATCATAATAGAATTATTTCCTAATAATATGTTTCTATTCTTGTAAGGGTATTAAACTAAATCGTGTTTACAAGTTTAGTGTAATAAATTTTTAATTTCTTATTATATTAATTCCAATAATTTAATAATTGAATTGTTATTAATGATTTCATAAAAATTATGTATAAAAATAAATGCACGATTTAAACAGATTAATGAATATAATTTCTAATTTCCTTTACCTATATATGAAAACTATCCAAATAAGAGAAAAATCAACTCGTTTATTTAAGAAATTGTTGAAATTTATTCTTAATTTGTGCCAAGGTTGGTTGTATCGATCTATGTTAGAATGTAGTATTTTGCTACAAGAATTCGAAGCAAAGAAACCCAATTGCATTAGAAGGAAGTTGGGCAAACTTCGAAGATACTGTCAGAAGAAACTTCTTCAAGAATTACAACATTTTCAACTCTTAAAAGTTTTGAAAAAAAAGATGTCTCTCTTATTTTTTATTTTTCATTGCACGACTTTATTAAAGTAAATTTTACTGACATAAAAATTTATGTATTTCATGAATAATTCTTACTGTTTCTTTTCTTGCCTTTTATTGTAAGTTGTTTTAACGATATGAATATGCACAATTCAGAATAAAAATTCATATTTTTATATTAAGTAAAATATATTATCTTAAAACTTTATTATATTTTGCTATATGGATGTCTTCACAGTACGCACCAATGTTATTCCGAAATCATTATAAAATATCTTTTATATTTGTTTTTTATAATCACTAAAAGAAACAAATCTTCTCAATGTCTTCGATAATAACGTGTCTTCCAAAAGTAAATATTTTTGAATAATATATAACGGGATTGAAAGTATTAAATATTCACTGTTTCATTGAAAATATATCGTATATATCATTTAAAATTCTACAATCTTTATGGACAAGATCTTTTATATAGGCCTACTGATATAATAAAAATTTGTAATATGATAATTTTTTATTTATTCCAAAATAAAATTTCAATACAATATTCACTTTCTATATCTGATAATGTCCTTAAATAAAGTAATCATTGAAACATAATGAATTTTTTTCTTCAAAATTATCCATAAAATGTACAAAACGAAACAGTTCGAACAAAACGAAACAGTTTGAAGGAAGAAAAATTTATTTTTCGAAAAATTCGCAGAGGTAACAAGTGGAAATGAAATTCATTGAATGTAAGCCAATACGTGTTTTGAAGGGCATGAAGACTTGATAGGGTGTGACGAAAGAACCGCTAACATCGCTTCTCATAATAACCTGCCCTTTTTAACCTCACTAAGTTACCATTTGTAATGTGTTACGTCGGATAAGAGGACAAAATGGACACTCTCAGTTCTGACATCGGGATAAGATTGATGGCATTTCTGTTCTAGTGACGACCTGTTTCGAAAAGAAATCCTTCACACAAAGAAATATGACGGAAGAGCTGGAAAAGAGTCATTAGTGAACGATTGTGGCAGAAAACCGCTATTACTGTTTTCTTAAAGATCTTATTCCACAATAAAGAAAACTTTCTAAAAAAATACAGTCTTTTATGTTGCGCTATTTTGAATTAAAACTACAAATAATTATTTAACATTCTTAACAATGGCAACTTTTCTAATAAACAACGAAAAATAATCTTGTAAATGTTGTAACAGTTATATTTTCTTTATCTTTAAAAGTAGTTCGACTCGTTTAAAAGATATTTACATAAATTTATGAAATAGGAATCATTTAAAAAGAGAAAAATCTGATGATTTAGCATTTGGATCTTCTTCATAATATAAGTTATTTGAATACATACCGATAGAGTTTTACATAAAATTTATAATTTCATCGAAAATTCAATTATTATCTATAATTATTTTCCAATATATAAACTATTAAAGCAGAATGATTTGATTTTATAAAATTAAAGTTTGAAATTAGATAAGGAAGTTTAAGATGAATTTTTCCTTTGGATGAATTTGCTGAAATGAATATTCATTATTCCAAACATTATTCTAGTAATATATAATGAAGTTTTTACTGCATATATATATGTAGAATTAGATTATAATAATTATACTTTGTTACTGTTATACAAGATAACTTGTTCCATCACTTCAAAATTCTAATCTTCTACTGCTTTAAGAACCATAGAAATATCATTTTTTTCTTTACTGTTTACATAAGATAAAAAGAAAAAGTTGGAATTATATAAAATTGTATAATTCTACCGAAAAATGAAGAAAAGAAATGATAAATTCAATATGTTGAAACTTTCTTTTTGTTAGATTATTCAATTCCAACTTAGTTTTTATTTCCGTCAGTAAAAGTGGATATTTTAAAACTACCAAAAAGAGAAATGAGCTATTAACGAAGCAGTCTTCAGTGCATTTACTAGCTTTATTAAAAGTACATTAAATTTAATTGAAAATTATCGTTAAAATGAAAATAAGGCAATGAAACTTTTTAAATGACGTAGAACTTTCACGAAAAATATTCCTCATTAATTCTAGATTTTTTTTTATTATTCAAATTTATTTGTGTAGAAAATATAAATTGGCTTCATTAATTATTGTAATATTTTGAAGATTTTTTTCATTATTTTAATTTAGATACATGAAAATGAAGATAACCTTTTTATTTTATGAAATTTAATGACGATATTATTTAGTGAGTAAGTAATACTTTTTATTATTGCAAAATATACAAATTGGTAATGATAAATTTAAAAAATTATTGAAGAAATAACTATTATATTGAAATTATAAAAAGGAAAAATACATATATAATTCTTTTGATCACAAAATCGGAATTATTCTCTCTATTTATGAATATGAATTTCAGAAATTATAAAATCAGTACTCACGAATTATTATTTTTTTTTATAAAAATATTTTTTAAACACTAAAATATTTACGAAATTAAATATTTTTACTATTAAAATTATTTTTGATCCTTTTCATTTCAAAATAAATATATGAATTAGTTTTTTTTTTCGTCTGTCTGTTTAACTATCCGTATATAATTATTATAACTTGCATAAATATTATCTGATTTGAATAATCTTTACATATATTATTAGAATCCTGTAGGAAGCCATGTTCTATTTAAATTATCAATATTAGGTCATATCTGTTTAGATGTCTGGTTGCCGGAATGACATCTCTTGTCAATATTATCTAATTTAAATAAAATTAATATATATTATAGAGATCCACTAGAGATTTAAGTAAATTAAAAATTTGAACTATTATTTCTAACGAAACAAACATCCGAATTTGATAATATTGAATTTTTATAAAAAGATGGAAAATCAAATACTGTATTTTAAAAGGATGTATGATGATTAATCACTGTTTATTATTGTATTAAAGATAATATAAGCCGGAAAGATATCCGAAAAAAAATATAACAATAATAATCGTATAATCTTATTCAATATTCAGTATTTATTTATATTAATTATTCTATTTTGTTTTTTCTCATTAGATTCTTTTCGTTTCTTTACTCCCAGACTAATTATGTGTATATTTTATACATAAATTAGTTATTTTAATTGATATCTATTAAAAATTTTTATATTTTCCTTATCAAACTATTAATAAAATGTTTATTTATTCAAATTCAATAATTTAAATGTATATAATGTATTTAAGATTTTTAAAAGCACTAAATTATATAAATTAATTCTAAGAAAAGCTAAACATGAAATATTATTGAATAAGAAATTTAGAAAGATAAATAATTCAAATCGAAAATAAATTTTTCCATGAATATCGCTTATACAATATTATATGAAAAATATGTTTACACAAAATGAATTTATTCAATAATTCAAAATCTTACATATGAATATGACATTTATTTGAATACATTAAATGGTGGAAATAACTAATAATTGAAACATTATGTGGCAATATTATTCATTAATCTGAGCTGGATTTTTTTTAATTAATACTAAGAATGCATGCTTTACATCTGCTATATATATTTCATCTTATAAAGTTACTCAAAGAAGCTAGAGTTTAAACAAAAGCCATATTGCAAAAGGTATGAGATCTTTCAATAATTTTCTTTCTTATGGAATTCACCATTATCAACTCTAACATAGCTAAAATATATATTTGAATAACATATGATGTCATTTTTCATGTTACTAAGTTCAACTTGACACCACTCAGATGTTGTTTATGGTAGTATAGAATTTACAGTATACAATCCAATGGATTCTATGAGAACTTAAGCCAAATTCTCTATCGATTCTTGTTGACTTGGCTTGATATGGTTGGATCATAATGCCTTGAATCTAGTGACAGTGATAGATATGTCCCCAGTGGTAAATCTTCGGATTTGTCAATCTTCTAAGACCATCTTCTAGTATTTTCTGGTGGCTCCATTGCTGGAATAAAGGTATGGTTAGGTCTATATAGAAAGTTATTCTATTCCCAATCACACGAGTATTATTACTTTTTTAAAGTAGCTCATATAATTTCGTTCTTTCAGAAACTTGAAAAGAGTTTATTATGATGTATGCTATGCATTTCATAAATCAAAACTAGCAATTCATATAAATTAGGATCTGTGATCTTAAATACTGCATTAGAGTAACTGGAGATATTATGGAATACCATTTTGTTTTTATAATTTATAAAAAATTCTAAAAGAGCTTATATGGTTCTTCGTGTGTTATTACCTTCTATAGACATTCCCATATAACATATCTAATCATGGTTGCCATAGTTTATATATCTATCATGTAATTTAAAATATTATTCAAAGATACAAAATTCCATATCGCCTAAAAGATGTAGGTTAAATGGAAGTCTTCCATTTCTCATATAATTAGAAAAACAGTATTTGCTTCTACATACTTACCAAGAGTATTACATGACGAATCTGGAAATTTATCCCAGAAACATATTTTTCTTATGTAACATATAAATCTTTGGAGAAACATGCTCGATTTACGTCGACATATACTGTATTACTGTTTCTTATGAACATATCTTTACTCATATTTTATCATATAATAAAAACGCATAAATTTATTTGATTAAATAGAATTAATAAAAATAATGAAAATTGAAATATAATTAAATACAATAATTTCATTATTTTGTTTTAACAACTAAAATACATGAAATATAAAATAAAAATTAATCAAAACCTTTCTATTTAAAGAAAATTACAATTAAAAGAATGCACGTACAGTACATCTAAATAAGAACAAATCATAAATAAAAAAAAGAACTACAAAATATTATAAAGCCAAAAAGATGAAAACAAATCAAAACTTTAACTCTAAATAAATAAAAGATTAAAGTTTAAATACTGTAATTCAATAAATTTCCAGAAAATCTTATAGAAAATCTAAAAATTTTTATTCCATAAATTTATTAGATTATTTCAAATTTTTAATTGAATACATAATCAAAATAAAAATAAAATTTTATTTTATAATATTTATTTTGTAAGAACAGTATGATAGAGACATTATTGAATAAAAGATTACATCACTGCAACTAATTTTGCAATTTGGCTAAATGTTGATACTTAATTACAATATAAAATTAAAGTTTTTCCTACTGCATAGGATAAAAAAGAAACAAATAATTAAATGATTTTTAAATATCTTTATAATTTTATACAAAAAGCAAAATATTTTAATACTGAAAAACTAGTAACAGAATAATAAAATTTAATAAAAAAATGAAAAAAATACATAATTTTTTCTCAAAAAAACGATCAATGAACTGATAATTTAATAACAAATTAAATGAAAAAGTTATAAATATTGTACCCATTCCATAATAATAATAATAAAATCTTGTTTTTAATTTATTTTGAAACACAAATTTTATGAAAACTTCTCTAGTAGAGCTTGAAAGAATATCAAACAGAATGAGAATTTTATATTTTTAATATAGAGGAAAAGGGAGTATTATGGAATACCATTTTGTTTTTATAATTTATAAAAAATTCTAAAAGAGCTTATATGGTTCCTCGTGTGTACCTTCTATAGACATTCCCATATAACATATCTAAACATGGTTGCCATAGTTTATATATCTATCATGCAATTTAAAATATTATTCAAAGATACAAAATTCCATATGGCCTAAAAGATGTAGGTTAAATGGAATAGTCTTCCATTTCTCATATAATTAGAAAAACAGTATTTTCTTCTACATACTTACCAAGAGTATTACATAAATATGTACTTAGAACATTGTTTTATTCAATATTTGTCTTAATTTCTCATATAATTAGAAAAACAGTATTTGCTTCTACATACTTACCAAGAGTATTACATAAATATGTACTTAGAACATTGTTTTATTCAATATTTGTATCATTTTCTATTGTGTAATGAAGGTTTTCGCTTAGGCATGGTGTTAACCTACTAGAAAAAATAAAAAAGCCTTAGAATAGTTTATGCACTAGTCTAATTTAGAAAGTAGTCTGCACATATGTCTATTTAAACTTTAATGGATCAAACGTTAACTTAAATTATAGTATTAGAACTGAGCGTGGCCATATGGAATAGTATTCCATATTGTCACCACCCATACCATAATATATGAGCGAATCCTACTCCAATAGATGCCAAATCTCTCAAAATAGGAAGAGATATTATGAAAGGTGCTTCCTAAATACTCTTAAGAAACTCAGAAAACAATTATCATCTTACCTGTATTCTTGGCATATCAGATGGTGCAAAAATTTTTGTATTTGATGAAAACACGTTTTCTATTTTAAACCGCCATGTTTTCTACCCAGGAAATTGAAACTGAGGTCAAAGTATTTCGCCACTTAACGTAAAAGTTCTGCATTATTACAATACCAGAACACCATCTCCTCTATGAGAAACTACGGTATTCTATTGTATATAACCTTCTTATTCCATAATACCCCCAGTTACTCTACAGTATTGCATTTACTATATTATAATATAAAAAAGTTTATGTTCACATTGAAACTGAGGTCAAAGTATTTCGCCACTTAACGTAAAAGTTCTGCATTATTACAATACCAGAACACCATCTCCTCTATGAGAAACTACGGTATTTTACTGTATATAACCTTCTTATCCCATAATACACCCAGTTACTCTACAGTATTGCATTTACTATATTATAATATAAAAAAGTTTATGTTCACAATAATAACTTAATTTTGATCAAATTTGACTAATAATGCTTAAATTTCATTTAAAATTTGCATTTTTCAACAAGCGTGTTGAATGTGTTACTAAATTTCCTAACAAATCTATTCAGATCTATCATGGACGGTGCATTATTCTTGAATCAATTTTATAAACCTAATTTAAATTTTATTATAAGTCGAAATGTCAATATAAAGTCAATAAATTTAACAGCTCCTTAAATTAATTTAGTTGCTATCCAGGATTTGCATAAAATAATATGTTTAAGATATTAATTATGTGATGATAAAATATTTAAGATTTATCATCACATTATTAATACCTTCTACAAATATTTGTATCATAGTTTTAAATTCTCAATTTTTATAAAATATAAATGAAAAATCTAATATATATAATATTTTATTACATTAATAAACTGTAATTAATAATTGGTAATTCTAATAATTTTCAGTGCAATAGGTATAGTTTTACACTAAATATTCACAGGTTTTATTATAATACAATTACAATTGTTATATAGAATATATATAATATTTTTTTACATTAATAAACTGTAATTCAATAATTGGTAATTCCTAATAATTTTCAGTGCAATATGTATAGTTTTACACTAAATATTCACAGGTTTTATTATAATACAATTACAATTGTTATACTATTAAGAATTCTTTCAATCTTTACATAAAATACTGACTTGTTTTATACATTAAAGTTTTTGTTATTGATGAAAATATAATACATAAAATTTCAAATGAAAAATTACACTATCAATTGAAAACATCTGAATTATATTAAACATTACTGGAATAACATATCTATCCGGTTATATTCTTTATATTTATCATTAATCTTACATAATGTATTTATTTATTTTTTTATAATAAATAGTTGTGTTGACGAATCTAAAAATTTATCCCAGAAACATATTTTTCTTATGTAACATATAAATCTGTGGAGAAACATGCTCGATTTACGTCGACATATACTGTATTACTGTATCTTATGAACATATCTTTACTCATATTTTATCATATAATAAAAACGCATAAATTTATTTTCAAAATAATAACTACGAAAAATTTTTATTAATTGTTTAATCGATTATACTATTAAAAATTTACAAGAACGTATACTTGTTTTATTTCTATTTACATTTTGATTAAGAATCGATCATTATGCAAATCAGTAATTTTATTTTTCTCCCATATTAATCATTTCTTATTTTTTATTCTTTTGATTTTTAATCTATTGTTGTCTCACATAAAATGTTATAAATGTTAAACTGTTCAGCAATTATAAATTATATCGTGAAGTTTAACATTTTGAAAAATAACTTCATGTTTCTCACGATAAAATCACAATTGAAATGAAATTCACTTTTATGTAAAGGTTGACTGTACTATAAGAAAGCAAAGATCTAAAATATTATTGACATCTTTCAAAAAAAGCACTTTAATATGTCAGTCAAGAGTTGAATAAGCAATGCATTTAAATTTTACAGTTCAATATTTACAGAATATTTTATGACGAAAAAAATAAAGTATATATGAAATCGCTGATATATAACAAATCGATATTTTTATATCTTAAACAAAACACAAATTTGGATTATGCATTTACAATTTTAGTGAGGCCAACTAACATTCTTTCGATTTACTAAAAAAATATTTTAACGGAAGTTATACTCATGAAAAATTGTTCAATCTTACCAAACTAATTCAAAGATAATTAAAACTCTCAAAAATTTAAGATTTATTTTTGTTTTCGTATGGTTCATTAAGAATGTGGCTTAGGATATTTATTCTGTAATCAAAGCTTTAGAACAAATTATAAATAATCGTAGTCATTATTTTATCACAAAACATCTAGGAAAAGTTTTACTATATCGTAAGTTGTAGTAAGATAAAGGTTTTATGCCTGAAGAGGTTAAGAGCCAAAAATAACTATGGAAAAACAAAATGACGTGAAAGATATAATGACAACAAGCTGGAGTTAACGTCGTGTTATACGCTCTGCCGCCTAGCAATAGCATCGCTTTGGGGTGCTACTACGTGACCAATGCTGGAAATGGATGAAAGATATGCACATCTGGCGTGACCCGCTATCACTTCTTCACACTTGCACTATATTCTTTAAGAATTTTCACTTCATTGTCTGAAAGCAAGTACGTCCGTTTAAATGGCCTATTATCCGAACTCTAATTTTTTTTATTCTTTCTTGTCTCAAAGTACATCTTAAAGTCAAGGAAATTTTCCTTTTGTATATATCTCTTTAAACTGACACTAAACATTGTGTAAGAAGTTTTATGATTTCTCTCTTCATTAGAAAGGAAACTAAATCTCTCAGTCAATTTTCGTTTTAAAATATGCTATATTTTTGCAATTATATATATATATATATATATCATAATTTAATATTTATTAAAGTTGTTATTACAGTGCTATTTTAACGTGATTTTCATTTAATGAATTTAATGAATTCATAATTAAAGTTTCATTTTTGTATATTCATGCTTCTCTAGATATTCTTATTTGATTATAAACTATTTGTTTATGTTTAAGTTATAAAACTAAAAATATAACATAATTTACGGGATGTAATATAAAACTGAATATTTAAAATTGGAATATCATACGACATAAGCAGAATGATTAATAGCCAGTTTGACACTAGAATAAATTATATCAGAAATTATTAAAAGTTTTAACAGTTCTATATACTATTATCGAACAGAAACTAATTAGAAATAACACGAACAGAATTTAAAAGTCATGAGGACAAAATCAACTTTAGAATTCGAAATTATCGTTTGAGGAAAGTCGTTGTTGAATATACTAGTACAAATGTCCAGAGGCATTTCTTGAGGCATTTTTTTCATATAATCAGAAACTTTCGGATGAATTCTCTATATATATAATTTAAAGATTTATACTTTGACAAATAACTCTTTCAAGATGTCTGACAGATTCGACACATAGGATTGAAGCGTCGTTTGAAGGAAATGAGTACAATTCAAATAGAACGAGACAGATTATCTTGGATGTTACTATATATTTATTTCGATATAATAGTGCATTATTAGGATGTAACCATTGAGAAATTATGCAACTATTGTTAGTCTGAAAAATATTACAGTAAAATTATTTCACGTCACCTGCAGAGACTAACATTACTAAATTTTGCATTTTTTTTCAGTTAAGTTTTCTAGTAGAAGAATAAGAATTGTTGGTGAAGAATCAATAAAATTTAAAAGAATAATTAATTTCAAACAAAAAATTACAATATTGGAAAAAATATATAGTTTTACCAAGTTAATTTTCTGAACATTCTCAATTTTCATTAAAAAATCATTTTCATTTTTATTATTAGTATCATCTGTTATCATATGTTTGATAAGATAATTTTATTTTATATTAATATATCATATAAAATTTTTAAGGAATAAGTTCAAATTCTCAATTATTATGTACAATTTCCACACTACGAAATTAGAATTTTTTTCTTTCTTTTTAAAGCTATTCGCTAATCATCTTATTCAGATTTCTTCATAAAATTGATCTTGCCTTTGAAAATTTGGCAATAAAAAGTATATTTAACTTCATTAGAGATGTGTTTGGCTTGTTATAGATTCTTCTGTCTGTATCATCTCTTAATATTTAGTTTAATGTAATTTTGTTTGCTTTGTTATATACAATATTTCTCTACAATGCAATTTTTGTACCTTCTAATCTACAGGGGATTCTCCCTAATTGTTTAATAAACATTATTATTATTATTATTATTATTATATATTTTTCATTTTTCACTGACTATCAGAAAATAGAATATAGATCTATATATATCATAAATTTAAAATGATAACTTTTGGACAAATTAAATTTAGGAAATTTAATAAATAAATAAGCATTAACATTTGTAAAGATGGATAGTTATGCTTTCTAGAAAATCCCAGAAGAAATACAGATATTGATAAATCAAGGTAGAAACAGTTGTCTTCTAGGTTTGGAAACAATTCCACGAATCAAACCATACTGATATAATATTAGCACAAGGAAATTATTTAGTTTTTGGTATTTGCGAATTTTCTAGAATCAGCATAGAAGAATAACATATTTTTGATATAGATTTCATTCAAGAAATTAGTACGAATTATAGAAAGTTTGTATTATTTATTTTATTACATTTTCTATCATCTGGTTGTTTTGTTTTTATTCATTCCACTTTAACAATATTCTTATTTCGCAGTTTTCGCTCTTTCTTTCCATTATACAAATTTATAAAAGAAGCGAGAGATTTAAGTAATGTTTATGCCTAAACATAGGTGAACAACTTTTTTATTTTCCTTTATCCCTTGAGAAACTGACTTCATCATCAGCCTAATTAGAATTAATGATCTCTTCTCCATTCTCTTGCTATCACCATGCCTTCTAAATTTAGTTACTATAGTGTTATACTGTAATCAAGAACATAAATGCTTTTATATTTTAATATATTCTATTAAGAATTACTAATTTTAAAACAATAATATTAATTCGATCGGAAGTAATATATTAACTTCAAAAAAAGGAGAAGAGTTATAATAATCTTAATAATACAATGAATATTAAAATGATGAATAGAATATATTTAACTTCTAATAGAAAATATTCAAACAATTTTTTTTAGATTATTCAAGTATAAATTTTTTTGTGAAAACAACTATTCATATTTTAAAATTACATTTTTATGTATGACTTAGAAAATTGTTAGATTAATTTAACATCAAAAAATCGGTAAAATAACTGATTTTATCATTTAAAACACGAATATTTGTTAATATCGATTTTATTGTTTTCATTTTTAAGCTTTTCGATGAACATTTCAGTGAATTGTTTTCTAAATTGCAAAGCTATTAATTTTAAATAGCGCAATGTTCGCGAAGAATTGTTCTATTTGCTCTTTTTCGAAATATTTTATAGCATTACTATTATTAAAATATTTCAAAATTGGAAAGCAAGTTGTGTATAAGTTCTTCCTATTTGTAACTTTTTAAAAACTTAAACTGTTGCAAATGAAAACAAAATAAATAAACAAATGCTTTGAATAATTTCTAAACCTATTTTGATAGAAATAAGACGATGTGTAGAATGTTCATTATAAATGGGCAAATAAATTTATTTTTAAAGAATCTTCGTGAGATGCTTGAAAAATAAATTTTCCTAAAGGATGTTTGAAATGAAACGATAAAGCAAAACAATCAATTGTTTATATCTAAAACATTTTTGACAAAAAATAATAAACAAAACCACAATGAGGAGATAATGGACTTTGTAGTTTGAGTTTTCAAATTATTTAATATTTTTTCAATTTATATATGTTTAATGGAAATTATATCTTCTTTTAGTTTTAAATATCAAAATTTTTTAGGTTTCTTTTTATATTTTTAAAGATGCATAATTTTTAAAATGTCTTCATGAATACATATTTATTTTTAAAAGCAATGCTATCATTTATTTCAATATCAGTGGTGCACTAATAAATTTATTGTTCAATCTATAAAAAAATTTAAAGTTTGTTTTTAATTTTCTGTAAAAAATTTTTTAAATATTAAGAGATAGCACTTATTCCGATATATTTTTAAGTTTAGATATATAACGTGCATTTTTATGCCACTAAACAGATCGCTTGATTTATGTTTATGCTGCTAGATTTATCGTTTGATTTATCATGGCTTTTACATGATATAGTTTTATTTCTGTTATAATTATTTATAGCTAAAAATAAATCCTGTATTTTTATATAAGCCATTTATTCTTTCTCCCAATATTGTTTCATCTATGCTAAGATAAAAAAAAATAATAATACATACTGTATAAATTGGAAACCTTAACTGAATTCATTATTTATTTATTTATTTTAAACAAAACTTTTAATGATTTAATTTTGTTATTTATTTAAAATCCGAACTCTGTTTTCATTACTTAGTTTATTTGATAAGTAAAATAAATTAATTGAATAATTTTTATATAATAAATACTGTTAAATATTTACGAACTAAAAACTATATTACTTTGTGATTAAATATTTATTTTAATTCCATAATTTTATATTTATTCTAAATTATTCATAAAAGTTTCTTCAAAACTTTTAAAAATTTCTTAGTCACTTTTCCCTCTTTCTTTTTATTAAACAAAACTAGAATGGTATATACAGTATACAGTATAACTTTAGGAGACTTGTATATTTCTGAATGCTTACTTTATATTTAGAATAAGATACTGTATGAAAAACTCAGTAACAAGCATAAAAAAATAAATAAATATGACTGATATTTCATCGAGTTTTTCAAAGCGAGAAATGAAAAGACAAAAAAGATTTACAGTATATTTCTGTAAAGTTATTTTTTAGATATCAGATGTTATCGTTAGCATGAAGTCAAATAAGCTAATTTAGGCAAAATATTTAATTTATTTTCTATGAATGCGATTTGTGAAAAAGAAAGCATCACAACTGCTCTCATAAAGAAGAATAAATTATATTGTGCAGTTCTTTCAAACGAAATTATTAATGAGTAATTAAACATATTATACGATTTCAAAAATCTTTATTGTTAGTCGCAATAAAATATGACATTTAAGCTAATCCTGTGATAAATATATGCATTTTATTTTATCTTAAAAAACATCAATTCGATAGGTAAATTGTTTCATTTTATTTGAATTTATTTCGATTGATGAAATTTGTAGGACGAATTTTTCAAGCTAAGGATTTTCACTATCTTGCTCATATTTTAATAAATTTCAAATAAATATTGCGAAAATTTTTCAAATTACTATTTCAGTTTAGGATAAAATTAATAACAATTTGATAAACTATTAATTTCGGATGGAAATCAATATTTTTTCTCTTACAGAACATATGAAAGAAGGTCGATAGAAGATGGACAAAATCGTTCATTTTTCTTCAACCGTGGATAAATAATCCTGATAATAGTCTTGAAGGAAATACCTGATATCCAAGTTTTATCTGTGAGAAAAAATCCTAGTGTTATAAATTTTTTCAGGTTATTCGAAATTGTATTTACTAGCATTTAATTCATTCATCATTTCACGTATCCTAAATTTCTGTTCATATCATATTCAAATTTCATATTATAACAATATGAAATTTATTTAGATTTTAAAAATTTATTGAAAAGATAAAGATTAATAAAGATCTTAAAGATTTATAAGATCTTTAAAAATATTATAAAATATATAAAATAAATAAGTATAGAAATTACATTATAAATGCTTAGACAGTGGTTTTTAATTGTTTTTGAAGTCATGGAACATGTTTAATTATAAAAAGGTTTTGTGGAACACTAAAATCAATAAGGGATCATTCATAAACTACTGGTTAGGGGGAGAAAAGAGTAATAGATTTGCAATGATAAATGATATAGGAGAGTAGGAAGGATAGGAGGATATATATAGAATAAATGATCTAAGAGAATAATATGATATATGAGTCATGCAAATTGTGATGTCACTCTATAAAAATGGTTAGTTTAGCATTTTTATGATTAGGAATTTTTTTTATAAAATATAAAATGCTTATCCTTAATTGTTCAGAAAATAAAACAGTAATATAATATATTTGGAGATACATTTTTTAACAAATATAAGATATATCTGGTTCTGAAACATTTATATCCAGTTGTTTAGACTCCTTGTTAACCAGTCCCTATGGGACCAGATCTCAGGTCAGATAAACAAATGGTAGTTAATCCAAAAGTGCATGCAAAATATCATTTATAGATTGTAAATTAAAAAAAACTACCATATTACTTCAAATTTAAGCCGCACTTTTTATTCAAATTTTTAAGATGTAAAATTTGGGTGTGATGAATATTTTAACATCTTATTTCTGCCGATCTCCAATATTCAGGTTTTTGCTTTATAAATATTTTAACTTTTTTCTTCCCGACTTCCATTCCCCAAAATTTTTTTGCTTTACACTCTATGCATGCACATAGTATTATGACCATTGATAACAGTTTATTCAGTGTCCCCGTTTGTACTTTTCTGATTTAATCCAGTTGCTGTTGATAGCAGCTGTGTAGAATCATATCGTATCTGGCCATATTTTAATTATAGGAAAAATCACGAATTACTATAATGCAGTTTATAACTGCTGATAGAAACAAATTTCCACCTTTTATAATTTTAAACAAAAAAACTGTACCCAAAGAAAATTTTCCTAAGGGTATTATAATTCGAGCATTAAAAGAATGCATGGATGACAAGAATGCATTGATGAAAGATTGATTGGAACATGTTTGGGAGAAGAGACTTGCCGCTATTTTTTTTTTTTAAACGAATGTGATAGTATATCTGAAGAAGATTCTCAATTATATTAGGTAGTTTATTATGTATATTAGTACTTATTTAAGTAAATAAAGATGTTTCTTATTTTTCAATACCTATTATACAATTATTTTAATTTTTTCCAATTTTAAAATCCTACTGTGGCTTAAATTCGAAGTAATAGGTATATACATTTTTATTTAATTTACAATCTATAAATTTTATCTAAATAACA
Source organism: Olivierus martensii (assembly GCA_000484575.1). Lineage (NCBI taxonomy): Eukaryota > Metazoa > Arthropoda > Arachnida > Scorpiones > Buthidae > Olivierus > Olivierus martensii. Next base: position 18,547 of record AYEL01072702.1, read on the forward strand.
TTTACTTAGATTAAAAAAATCAGTAATCTTAATTTTCCATTATGATTTAAATTCATGTTTTCAAGCAAAATCTCAACAATTTTTAATATGATTTATACCAATAGAGATGAATTATTCTGCTATTTGATATCTTATTGAATTTCAAGCATTATCTTTCCTTTCAAATGACTTATTCTTTTTACATTTTCTGCTCATAGCTTGACAAAAATATGGCCAATTAAAATAAAATCAGATAAGAGAAAATCTACTGTATATGTAACAAAGTGCCAATATAAAGAAATTTCTATTTTGTTTTTTTTTTTTTTTTTTTTTTTTTTTTTTTTTTTTTTTTTTTTTTTTTTTTTTTTTTTTTTTTTTTTTTTTTTTTTCTTTTTTTTTCTTTTTATGTAAAAATTAGAGAAAAAGTTTTTAAATAGAAAGTGAGGGGTTTCAAAATTTGTGACATCATAATCAGAGGGATCAAGCTTGCTGTGATGAAAAATGACAAAAGGGAGAGAAATGATCAAAAACTATTTAAAATAGCATGATATAGTTAATAGATGATCCTTAACATTTATATAATAGGATTCAGTTTTCAATTAAGAATAAAAATATGCATGATTTCTTAAAATATCTTTTATTAAGAATTATAGGTAAATTTACCTATATACTGTATATCTTAATATTTTCAGAATATTAATGTTACACAGGACATTGGTTAAGAACCACTGCTTAAATAGTTCCAGACTATAGGCTGATATGGATACCTAAGTCTAATTTGTGAAGAATCAAATATTTTTCACTTGTTCAAGAAACATTACATCATTTTATTTCCAATTTATTTTAATTTTTATTTAACTTTTAACATTAATATTTCAGATTTGTTTGGCTTAAAAGCCATAAGTATGCAGTAAGTAGGAGCAGTCATCTTTGTTCATGACAATTTTAATTCATTCAAAGAATATTTCTGTCAAATCAGTGTGTAAATATGCTTAATTGCATTGTTTTTTATAATGTTATTTGTCATAAATAGATTTTTGCATTTTTTTTACTTTTCATTAACAATGTTTTACTGTAAACAAAAACTATTTTCTGATTGGTCTCAAATTCCTAATAATGGTATTATTTACATAAGCTTATTTTTATAATGCAATTATTCATTTACAAAAGAATTCATAAAATTAAATTATTATTTATCAAAGTTTTACAGGGAAATGATAATTATTAATTACTTTGTATTCTATTTTGATTATAACTACTAAATACCATATTTCTCAATTCTAAATATCTTTAATTTAATGATTTATTTATATAATTTTTCCCTCTTTCCTCCTCTAATAAAAATATAAAGATGAAAAATTTTTCAAATTTTATTGCAAATCTAGAATAAGAATATTGTAAAATTCCAATTATAGGACAAAATTTATTTTAATTATCATCAACAGCAAAAAAAATAAAAGTTATTTTCATATTTGCTTTTTATTTCAATTTCTGAAATAAAAGTTGTTGTTCTGTACCAGAAGTTTGCTACCATCTTGTTTACAGTTCTAACATGCTAAGAATCTAGTTTACAATGCATTTTTTTTTTTTTTTTACTGTATTGTTTGAGTTTTCACATATTGCAAAATAAAATTTAAATTGTAATTGACATTTATAAAAATAACTTTATTTATTTAAACAAATTAATTTGTTTAAATAAATAAAATTGAATGATAAACATTCACTTTCTAGAATGCAATATAAAATCTCCATTGTTTATTAAATGTTAAACATTTTACACAATGTGAAATGTTATATTTTTTTGTATAGATTAGCTAATATAATTGCCAAATTCATAATCTTTTTTGAGTATTATTTTGTTGTAATGCTTTAAGTAAATAGATAACTATGGAAAAATATATATTGGAATAAGAAGATTGATCAAATAGTTAAAAAATTTTTCTTATTTGCTTAATTCATTATTTGAATTCAAATTAAAAATTTTCCTTTAATTTTAAAATCTTACTGGACTTGTTGATCTCCCATGTGTTTTGTCCCAATGACCTGCAAAAAGTTGTTCACAGTGAAATTTCTGGCCACATGCAGGGCAAGTCCATTCTTCCATTTCACTGGAATCTCTTTGGGGCCACCAAAATATATCACGCTGAGGATGAAAAGGACATTCTAATGGCAAAGTTACACGATATCTATCTAGAATGGGTAGAAATTTCTGAAAAATGCAAATTTTAATAAATACATTAAACAACATTAAAATGAAAAATTTTAACAAATAAAATTTACAAACCTTCATGATAATATGTTGAACAAATTTTGATTTTTCCCAAGAACAAGAAAAAAATGTAACAGAAGGTCCATTCCATCCTACATGGGATAGCAACAGTAGAATCACTATCTATAAGATAACAACACAAAAGTCATAAGGATAATTTTCCAATCATTTATTAAGAATGTAACTTAGCAAAATTTAATTTTATTGCAATATTTGTATAAAAATTTGAAATCTGATTAACTTATATGCTTTTATATGTGTACTATGGACAAATTGCTTTAGATGACAGTGTGATACCTATGAAATGTATTGGTTGATGATAATTCTGTATATATTATTGGCTGATATTATTATATAGTAAAGAGAATTAATTATATTAATTAAGAAATAGTTAATTAAGATAAGAGATTATTATAATTAAGAGAATAGTATTATAGTTACATTCCTGCATTAATAAAAGACTTATCATAAAAATCTATTCATAAAAATCAGCATCTAATTCTAAGTAATCAATTTATTATACTTATATTTCAATGTAATGATAATTATTTAGCTTTCAAGCAGGAATAAATTATAAACTACTATTTGTAACATAATAACCATCCACATTCTAGAATATTTAAAGTAAATTTAAAGTTGTCATCATGGCAATTCAGTAAAATGCTTAGCTATTAAGGCTGTTTAAGCTTTAGTCCTTTTAATACTTTTTATGAGTGCAGTTTCCTTTGGCAATTTTATTCATTTTAAAGTTTGTATAGCTGAAAAAGGTGATGCTCTTTTTTTTTATCATAGATATCAGATTCTACCAATAGAACTATTCCTGACCAAGCTTTCCAGTTATAGGCTTCAAAGATGCTAGTCAGTTGATTGAATGATGCCAGTCTAAGTGTTGCCTGGCTAGCACCATTGAGGGTCTGTAGCTAGAAAGCTCAATTAGGAATAATTCTATCAGCAGAGTGTGATGTCTATGATAAAAAAAGAAATTCTAAATTGACTCTTCAGACATTAATATTAATCTGCTAGGTGGCCTCAGTGCCTAATAATTATGACATTGGAAAGTGATGCTCCTTTATTTGCTATTTTTTGTATAACATTAGCCATGCTGATGAAATAAAATCATAAATCACAGGCAAGCTATGATTTATAATTTTATTTCATCAGCATGGCATAGGTGCTGGCTTGCGTGTTATGGATTTGCCAGCATCAGGCCAGCCAGAGGATAGTGTGAACAGTGCAACTGCACAAAGTTCCATGATCCTGCACAATCCAACTCTTGTTTGAAACTGCTTTTTATTATTAAAGGGTTCCGCATGCCAACTTTGCATTGGGCCCCACTTTTTTCGGGGTGGCCCTAACCAACACCTATGGTGAGATCAATCAGAAGATTGAAAGACAGGGTTCAACGGACTAAACTCAGATTCCATAAATTTAAAGACTTTATAGATAAGTTAATAAAGAATCATGCAAAAGTATCATTTTGCTATATAATTCATTTATTATAGCATTTTGAATGTACCGATAGGCCTCGATTAGTGCGAATAATTGGTTCCACGAATTTCTCGCACTAATCGAAGTCATAACTATATGGAAAATATGGTAATTGGTTCTTGCTTTGTGAGATTCCAGCCATTAGCTAACCTCACAACGAATAACCACAATAATAACTTAACACTAACTGTTTAAGATATATTTATTTTCATATTTTACATTGTTGTTCATCATCTAAATTAATAACTTACCAGGAATTGTGTTTCATACCATCATCAAGCCAACCGCCGAATTATCGTGACCACTTTTAAATCATATCATCATCAAACCAACCGCCAAATCAAAACCAAAATAGCGAAGTCTCATACCATCATCAAAATCGAAACCAAAATAGCAAATCGAAAGCGGTTATCATCATCAAACTAACTGCCAAATCAAAACCAAAATAGCGAATCACATCATTGTTCATCATCTAAATTAATAACCTACCAGGAATTGCATCTCATACCATCATCAAACCAACTGCCAAATCGTCACAGGAATTGCGTCTCATATCATCATCAAACCAACCGCCAAATCAAAAGGAATTATGTCTCATAGCCATCAAAAAACCAACCACCAAATCAAAAGCAGAAGTTGAGCGCCGTTTTTATGTCGCTCAATCACAGATTGTGTCTCATATCATCATCAAACTAACCGCCAAATCAAAACCAAATTTGCATCTCATACCAACATCAATCCAACTTCCAAATTGAAGATATCTTAGAATTATTGTGACCATATTTTACATTATTGTGTTCACCATCTAAATTAATAACTTACCAGGAATTGCGTCTCATACCATCCATCATCTAAATTAATAGTTAGTGTTAAGTTTATTGTAAATATTTATATATTTTACATCATTGTTCATCATCTAAATTAATAACTCAGGAATTATGTTGTTTCATACCATCATCAAGCCAACCGCCGAATTATCGTGACCACTTTTAAATCATATCATCATCAAACCAACCGCCAAATCAAAACCAAAATAGCGAAGTCTCATACATCATCAAACCAACCGCCAAATTCTGTACTGTACTGTATGGTTTCATACCATCATCAAGCCAACCGCCGAATTATCGTGACCACTTTTAAATCATATCATCATCAAACCAACCGCCAAATCAAAACCAAAATAGCGAAGTCTCATACCATCATCAAAATCGAAACCAAAATAGCAAATCGAAAGCGGTTATCATCATCAAACTAACTGCCAAATCAAAACCAAAATAGCGAATCTGTTGTTCATCATCTAAATTAATAACTTACCAGGAATTGCGTCTCATACATCATTGTTCATCATCTAAATTAATAACGTACAAGGAATTGCGTCTCATACCATCATCAAACCAATCACCAAATCAAAACCAAAATAGCGAATCGAAAGGGGGGAAGTTGAGCGCCGCCTGGCCGCCAATTCTGGGTCGAGAATTGAGTGTTAAGCATACAACTTTATTGAATCAGTATATTAGTTCCAGATAGAATTAATAAGCGAATTTGGGTCGAGAATTGAGTGACTTTATGGTTAGTTCCAGATAGAACTAATAAGCTAAGTTAATGAACCAATGAAAATTTTAACAAGAAAATTCTATACTATACTGTATGTATACGATAGCAAAGCTAAATAATAGTATAGTAATAATTCTTTTATTCAAATAAGTATTAAAATTGATGATCACTATTTTTGTTTTATATGATCAAAAATGTTACATAATAAAAAAGTTTTCTATTCTGATTAAGACATTATTATTATGTATTTTACAAATGCATAGATAAAATTATCTTAGTTTTTTATGGTTACAAAACAGATTTTCTCATTTATACTTTCTGTTAAAATAGATTTATATATTTTTGCAATTATTTTTTAAATATTAAATTAAAAAAGTAAAGTTTACTTTATAATTTGACTTGGTATGAATTTGAAAATTCTAACATTGAATTAGGCATTGAAGATTTCTAAATCAATAACATTAATATAATTTTATTTCAATAAATATATTATCTTAACCATTGAAATTTTATGTATTGCTTTTTCATAGATCCTAATTTTTATCATTTTCTGTTAAACTAAGATTGATTTATATGAATAGATTATACTCAAGTATATACAGGCATACATTGCTTTATAGCACTTCACTTTTTGGTCCTTCTCAATTATATTTCATGTTTTTATTTTATACCTCAAAATGAAAATTACTTGCAAAATAATGCTTGGAATAGGTATATAAAATATAAATTAATTTACAGTCGGATCAGGTCCAGAGCCATCCTGAAAAACTGAGTGTGAGACTCAGGATTTGCATATTGTCTTGGATCCTTCAAGATAATATACAAATCCTTTAAAAGATAGTCATCCAGCTGAATTTTTTAGGCCTGGCACTATTGAGCACTTAATAGATAATAATGTAAATATGTTTTTAGGTTTTAATATACATTAACAAATGAAAGAAAAAGCTGCGATTCACTTTACAGTGATGGTCTGGAACATAATGGTGACAATAACGATGTATGCCTGTGCATTAAATGTAATTTCATTAAAATTTTTATAAATTGTTTTTACCCTTTCACACCAATATTATCAAGATATAATTCTTCAAGAGAAACAGAATGCTTCATAACTTGTAGTAATTGTTCTAAAGCTTCTGATATCTGAAAACAGAAATTTAAATAAATAAATTTTATAACAAAAAACTTCTTACTATAGTTAATAAATAAAAGCAACCAATAAGCCAAATGAGTAAGAAAAATTAACGTTTTTGAATAAACGATTTTTCTTACTCATTTGGCTTATTGGTTGCTTTTATTTAATAAATTTTATTATAGAATCTCAGATAAATATCTTTTTGAGTATAATATTTTCTAAAGACTTGCATACATTTGTTAAAATAGAAAAGCATTCAAAAAATATAAAACTGAAATATAAAATCTAATATCTTTATTATGCTTTACAAAAATTTCTTTTGAAAACTAGGAAATTTTCAGAATCCTAGAAATTTTGTCTATACTTAATATGCGAGTGTGAAAAAATTTTCTTCTATTCTCAGAAATTCAGGTTGAGCAATTTTTTTTTGTTTTAAATAAAACCTCACATGTTAGACAAGTTTTTTCAGAGTTTCATTCCTAGAAGAAACAATTGTCATCTCTGATTTTCAGTGATTACTCTTATCAATTTATATAGAATAGGCAAGTACTATTTCTACTAACCTCTACTTTAGCACATTCTCATAACCTTGACCTCTACAAGATATACCAAATCATAACTCACAGATCCTAGTTCAGATTCAATGGCAAATTCTATCAATAAAAAAGAAGACTATCTAGTGGAAATCCCATGACACAATATTAGTAGAGATGATGGTTAGACATAAAGAAAAAGAAAATATCACCCAAGTATAAATAAAAATTTAAAATTTAGGAAAAGTATGCTATTGATGTATTTACAACACAGAAAAAGTTTTAAAAAGTCCAGTAAGTAGTAGCCCATTTCAATAAAAGTCTAAGCCAAAACATTAAAGAACAAACCAAACAATAATCATAGATGATCATGGAAATGGATCTTTAAGTAGATGAGTTATCATTAGAATGTAATTCAAATTATCAATTTCAATCAGGGACCAGAAGGACTACTTTTTATTAAAATAGGAATATAAGACCTTTATTCACAAACATTTGTGAATAAAGGTCTTATATTTGTTTGTGAATAAAGGTCTTATATTCCTGTTCTGATAAGAAAGCAAATTATTTAATACAAGTAGGCCTCGATTAGTGCGAATAATGGGTCCCGCGAATAATGGGTCCCACATTAATGCTAAATTTAATTAACAGGTACTATTTTTCTTTTGTGTAGAGATATCCACAACAGTTGTGGTGATTACTGTCAGCTTATCTTGAAACGGACTATAGTTCAAAAGTTATTAGTTTGAGAGACAGATAGACAAGAGACACACATATAGACATTGGTCTGATCTTATAAGCTTTCATGAAATAAACAAATAAACACTGTTTAGCAGTACAGGTAGGCCTCGATTAGTGCGAATAATTGGTTCTTGCTTTGTGAGATTCCGGCCATTAGCTAACCTCACGAAATAACCACAATACTAACTGTTTTAAGAAATATTTATTTTCATACAATGAATAACCACAATACTAACTGTTTAAAAAATATTTATTTTCATATTTTATCGGTGTTCATCATCTAAATTAATAATTTACCAGGAATTTTATCTCATACCATCATCAAACCAACTGCCAAATCGAAACCAAAAGAGCCCATCTAAATTAATAACTTACCAGGAATTGCGTCTCATACCATCTCATCTGAATTAATAACTTACCAGCTTTTGCTTAAATGTTCGCTTTACTAATTGGTATGTGCTTTTGGTTGCAGTCTTCAATCCATACAGCTAAAAGACGCTCCATTTCTATTACAAAACTTCTATTTCTTGTAGTTGTTTGCAAACCACAATAAGTTGATGCAATTTTACTTTTCTCTTGTATTTCGTTTGCTTGTTTTATGATATTCCGTCCGGTAGATTCAGGCATTTTGAGATCTCATTAACATTTCTTATAAATTTTTTTTTATTCAACTTTTGCCATAAATTAGATATGATTCTCTTCCCATTTCTTACAGCCTGCTTTTTTATCCAATCTAACTCTTCTTCTATATTTTTACTCATGGAGCAATGCATTTTTTATCATCTGCAGTACTGCTCTGAATTCTGCCATTTTATAGGACCATGGTTCTTTTGCATTTGCCTTTATATCAATCAAAAGTGGGACGTATGTGTCCTTCCTAAAGACGCTCAGATCATATTCACCAGTCACTATTTGTATTCTCAAATCAAGATAATTTATATGAGTCTCACTGTCTCTCTCTTTAACCAGCTTTAAGCCTAATGACGGATCAGACAATTTAGAGGTAAAGTCTGGTATATATTTATCTTTTTTAGTAATAATAAGTATGTCGTCAATATACCTACTATATAATTTAATATGATTAATATATATGGTAAGACTTGTTCTTCTCTGTATCTAACAACCAGCTCTGCTACCACTCCTGCCAATGGGCAATTTGTAGGCAAGTTTTATAAAAAAAAACAATTGCCCACCAATTGTTTTTTTATAAAACTTGTTATTAAATTGGAAATATGACTGATGGATGATTAAATGGCAGATATCTCTAATTAATTCTGGATCACATTGTTTTTTTAGGAGATTTTGTAATAAGAATCTATAGAGTAGGAGGCAGGCTGGTTCCAGTTTGATCGAAGGGTACAACGCCTTAAAATCAAAAACTTCTAATATTTCCTCCAGTAAAGGTCCCACCTCGAGGAGATTGTCAATAAGTTCATTAGTTGAAGTAATACAGGTAGCTCATTTATAGTCTTTTAGTCTAGCGATACACCATTTTGCTAATTGTCTCTCTAATATGTAAGTCGGCGTAGATAATTTCTCAACAACTGGTCTAGCCTCTATTGGTTGTTTGTGTCTTAATAAAGGCAAAAAGCCTAGGAGGCCTAGGGAGGATTTAATTGCTGCACCTTTTAAAAAATTAGGTAGGCTTTTATTTCTGAGAATTCTTTGTACCTGTTTATCTATAATCTCAGTTGGATCATGGTCGAGTGGTTGACAAGAATTATCATTTATAAAATTATAAAGAAAGTTATCATAAGTGGATTTTTTAAGCAGAACTATCATTTTACTTTTATCGTCTCTTGCACATATCACTTTGTTATTTTTTAACCATTGTTCTACACGTTTCAATTTCGATCTTTTAGCGTTGACATTATAACTGCGTTTTTTAATACTCTTAGCTATCTGCCATCTTATTTCATCTGCAGTGATCAGGTCACATGACTGAAGTAATGGCTCTATTTGTATGGCTAAATGTTTCCGGGATGGTGAATTATCAACTAAATTATTCGGGCCTAACAATAAGAAGTGATGTACAAAATCCGGTACAATTAAATCTTCTAATGCCACAAACATTGTTAAGCTGCAAGATCGTTTTTTCTTTAACTGTTTAAAAATATCCATTTGAGTTTTGTAATATATCTCTTTCTAATTCTGTGTTGAAAAGAATTGATAAATGCCGTATAGACCGGTAACGCTACTTTCAGGCTATCAATATTGCGAACATTGAGTCCCTTTGACAAGAAATGGGCTTTCCAGCAAAACATCTTTCTCCTTGCATTGGTTATTGCAGAGGCTAAGCACAGTTTTTTCATGTTAAATAATAAAGTTTTTGATCTTACCGGTAAGTTCATCTTAAAAATGGATATAGGAAGTACACCATTAAGTTTACATTGAGTTAAGAAAATGTGTCGTTCTTGTAAGACAACGAATCTCTTGACTTCATAACAAGAGAAATTGGCTGACACTGCCTGCATTTTAAAAACATTAAATCCAATACACTGCCTAAAACGACCTACAAGTAAATTGGAATGATGCTAAAGTGATCCATAAAGAGCATGATATCAAAAAAGATAGAATAGCAGAATCGCTCACCATCTACAATAAGAGGAATGATTTAATTAAACCAATTAACAAGCTGGACCCTACTTCCATTAGTAACTCTTGGAAATGGTGTAGTGATAGATTTTAATGTAAACTGTATCTTGAACTTTAATTTAATTATTTTGAAATTAGAAAAAATTGTTAAATTAATATGAAGATTTTATAATATTTATTGTATTACATAGTTTATTATTTTATTTATGTTATCTATATATTTCTTATATTTTATAGTCTGTAACTGTTGTCGCTATGACAACAAAAAAAGTTCGTAATGTTAAGAATGTTTTTCTTGGCGTTCTTTGGAATATGTTTTGAAATTAACGTTGTGATAGTAACTGAGGAGGATTTTTCAATAAATCAAAAGCACTTCTACAGTTTAAGTGTTCTTTTATTGTACTTATGAAAGTGTATCCTGCCATAGTGCTGATATGTTTGCTTATTTATCACTATCAATTTCAGTAAAAGTGATAAATTTTTTTCATATAATGCAAATTTCTCACATTTACCTGCCAGTAATTATGCATATTCGCCTGTTTGTAATGGTAAATATGATAAATCTTACTGCTAGTAATATGATAAATCTTATCTACTGAATTAGTGCTAAAAGGGTGTTGAAAAGTGAAACAATAGAACCCTATAATTAAATTATTAATTAAAACAACCAAAGTTGGGAAATTTCATGATCTTTATCAAATTTATGAACTATATTTTGAAAATTAAGAAAAAATCACTTTAAAAGTAATATATTCAGCAATATTTATTAAACTTACCCAATTCATTTGGGAATTATACATAATCGCCAGTAAAAGTGAGAAATTTAGTGAAATTTATCAAACTTACCAAGATGTGTTTGTTTGTGCATAATAATCATCAATTAATCACTTTTACCGTAACATGTATATTATATATATTTTTTATAAACAATAAATAAGCTGACTGACCAGTCCCAAGCCTGGATAAAGAAGGAGGGTTGACGTCAGGAAGGGCATCCGGTCGTAAAACACCCTGCCAAATCTATTATGATGAGTGGTACCCATGATTCAGATAAAGTTACGAAATAAATTTAAAATTTAATGTTCATTTTAAAGAGGTTTACGTAAGCGTGAAATATGTGATATCGAATTATAGATTTTATTCTATACAAAAAAAAATTGTATTAAGGCAGGGTGGGGTAAGTGCACAAGGTTTTTACAAAGTTGGACATTAAACGAAGGTATCAGTGAACCCTATGGCGTCCAAGACAGAATATTTGGCCTGCAACATAGGGACCCAAGTTAATGAGGAGCTGAAACTGATGGAAACAACAATCAGGAAAACAAACCACTTCAGATACCTTGGTTCGATTGTTGATGAATTGAGCGAGACAGATCAGGAAAACAGACCAATTCAGATACCTTGGTTCGATTGTTGATGAATTGAGCGAGACAGGTAGAGAACTGAATAACAGAATACAGGCAGGTTGGAAAAATTGGAAACAGGTCTTTATTGATCCTATGCGATAAGAAGATCCCTGTGCGTCTAAAGGGCAAAGTATACAGGACAGTGGTGAGACCAGCAATGCTGTATGGAACGGAAAACACTCCCTTAAGAAAATAATTTTCAAAGGATGAAGGTGGCAGAAATGAGAATGACACGAGCAGACAGGATTAGATGTACGGATGACACGAGCAGACAGGAGAAACATATAAATGACTATTTAAATGTAAAATAAATAAATAAAATAAAATTTCTTTGCCATATCTTAGGCCTTTCACCCACAAGCAATTATCAGTCGGTCAACTATTTAATTGCAGGAGTGAGAACAAAGAACTCCTATTGTTTAGTCCGCCAACAAAAGAGTTGCTAGTGGGCGCAGTCTCATAGGAGTCATTTGTTCTCATTCCTGCAATTAAATAGTTGACTGAATGATAATTTCATGTGGGTGCGAGCCTTAGTGCTATATACATTATATAATCCATTCTTGGCTCATTAAAATTTTGCTAACTTACTTTCTGAATGGGGGTATGACACTCCCACACCACCTATAAGTTTAATTTATGAGAAAATTTTTGGAATAAATTTACTATACATTTTCCTGAATGCAGAAATTTTAACAGATTGGAATACTGCAGAAAATCATAATCTGAAACTAAATCATTATTTAGTTCAGATTATGATTTTCTTCTAATATATGTTAACTGTTTTTTTTAATAGCCTGAATTAAAAGTTTCCAAATTGAAAATTTCAATATTTCATATGCCTCAATTTTTTACATCTAAAACTATTAGTTTATTCTATTGTTATAACATAAAAATGAAAAATTTTCAAAAAATATCTATAATGTTTCGATATTTTAATTGTAAAACATGATAAATAAAAATTATTTAATTTATCAAATCAAAACTGATTAATAAATACTTATCATAAATTATAAAATTTTGTCATTTTAAATATCTTACTTTTAAAAATTCTTCAAGACACGAATAAATATCTTTGTGCCCTTTAATATTAAGATCAAGTTCATAAAATAAGGAAGGATAAGTTGATTCATTTAAACAATTACAACATCTGCAATTAACAATTTATCAATTAAGAAGTTGATATAATATAAATAATATATTTTGATGACGGTTGTGAAATTCTTACTTAGTGATATAAGCATATTCTCCACTATATTGCTCATGGACAATATTGCTTACAGCTGGATTACTTTGATAAGAAAGTTTGCCTTCTAATAATGATATAAATAATTTACTGAATTCTTGGGCATCCTAAAATATAAATTTCATCAATTTAAATATTTTAAATTACTTAATTATTTAAATATCTAATTACAAATATATATATCTAATTATATATATATATATACATAAAGCCAAAAAGCTCATCAAAAACAGCGACCCCATATAGAAATGGGAAGAAGCTTGTTGATGATGATGTTGATGATGATTTCGTAACTTTATCTATACTTATTTAGATGAAACATCGAGATAACACTTAACTGCAACCATTTAAACCATTCCAACTGCTAAGATACTTTCTAAATATATCCTAAGGTATTTATTCGATTTTTATAAAGTTTAACATGAAAATTAAGCCATCAAATCCGAATTTTAAATAATATTAACTAACTTTAAAATTATCCTTTTAAAAATGACGAACATTCAGCTTTCTAATAAAGATATAATTAATAAAAATGAGAGAGTATCTCGTTATTAATAAAGATGAGAGAGTGATGAATGGTGTAGTTATCATTACTCTCTCTTATATATTTTTATTAAGATTTTTTATCATTAGCACGAGATGGCACTAAGCGTTAAAGCAAGAGGTAATTTATGGCTGGCTCCTACAGTTTTCTTAACGAAATATATTTAAATCATTATTTATATAATATAAAGTATGAATTAATTCCATTTAAATATTATGCAAACAGCATTCGGAATACCATCTACCATAATAATAATAAATACATATATATAGGTATATTTTTAAACTTATAAAATTAAAATTATATGCGATATGAAAAAACAATGATTTATTAAATAAATAAATTATAAATTAAAGTTATATAATTTAATTATTTAATTTTAATTAAATCATAAAGATATATTATAATTATAAAATATATCAAGTTCTTGTTAGGTGTTTTAATACACTACTGTACAAAGTACACAAGCCTGTTATTACATAAGTAATAATTGACATGTGTACTTTGCACAGTAGTCTTTACGTTTCTATATTTCTATGGAATTCATTTTATTGCTCGGTTCATAGATATTTTTTGTTTATTTTCACATGAACACATGTAACAAATTAAGCAGCTAAAACGTAAGTATAAAAATGCTTTGAGGCCAATAAACGAGGTTGAGCCATCATATATTGTACAATGCAATTTGCAATTGTACAATGCAAAAGAATTTCAAAACTTAAAAGCAGTTGTGAAGATATGTGATAATTGCTTTTTATGATTTGAATCGAATTTTCATTTTTCTGAATACGATTGATGAAGACAATCTGTCAGATCGAAATTAAGTAATAGTAAAGGTTTACTATTTAATATGCTGTGTATGTATATATATATATATATATATTATCTTATGATAGTTGGCAAAAGCACTTTTATATATATTTGTTGAATTTCTCTCTTTCTCTATAAGTTAAATATGCTTTTTGTATACTTTTGCTTCAACTATCTTATGCTTTTAAAATTTTAATAAACGGGAATAAAAGTAACATGAATTTTAATGAATTGAAGTACAAACTTTCATATACATTTGTTGAATTTCTCTCTTTCTCTATAAGTTAAATATGATTTTTGTATACTTTTGCTTCAACTATCTTATGCTTTTGAAATTTTAATAAACGGGAATAAAAGTAACATGAATTTTAATGAATTGAAGTACAATTAAATAACAGATTTCATGTCATTCTTAAAACTTGTTCTACTCTGGTTTAATCCTAATAATGAAAGGTCACATTAATATAGAATAAAGTATATTTAAATCGGGAAAATAATGTCAACAAAGCCAATGTTTTCAAAAAAATCGTTAAAATTTGATTCGTATACAGATTAAACATAATAAAGTTTTCCGTATCTTTTAATTTTTATATTTCTTTGTTTGCAGTTTATATAGATAAACAAGTACATCACATGAGAGTAATAGAACACGCAATACACCACTGTTAAACTATAGTTGTGTTATTTTTTAACGTGTTTTTATTTCCATAGACAGAAAATTTAATGATTTAAAATTTATTTATATTATTTGATTGATTCCATTTATCAGTTCAATATTTTTCCAAATTAAAAAAAAATACTCAGATTTTCTATACTTTTGTGATTACCAACTTTTCATACGAGAAATAAGAATAAAATTTTCGCTTTTTTATTGCATAATTTATAATTAATAATATAGAAACAGAATTTTTTAATTTTACCATTTTTGCCATTAAAATTTTGATAAAAAGGGACAGAAACGACGTACAGAAATGAATAAATTCTACTTAGTTTTAAAAAAATAAATAAATATAATTTATTTGATAAAAATTTGAAGGAATCAGTTGACATTTAATAAGATACGAAAATTTATTTCAGGCGGTAATGTAATAGATGGACATGATATATAGAGACAACATTATGCAAAAAAATAAATTCCTGTTGATCTAAAATAACATCACTATCAATAACAAAATGTTATCAATTCTAAAATTCTATATAGTAATAATTCCAGATTAAAAAAATTATATAAATATCAGGCAGAATAGTTGATTTGTTATACGAAAACACAATGAAGAGCAATATACTGATCGTCATTTTGGGTAAGCATAAGATTCTTCACCAGCAATTTATCTATAAAATTATCATTTTCATCGATAACTGAATATGATATTGCAGTACATTCGTTTATTTTAATCTTTTTCAGTTGTGTTGTGCTCATTAGGCGCCAACCCCGTTCGTTGTTTCGAGATTGACTTCAGTTACCAAGAAGGAAATGAAAGCGAAGTAAACCATAGATGATTAAATTTATCTTCCTATAATTAAACTGTTTAATTCGATGAAAATTATATTCATTTTCAGGCGAATTCTACCGAAGACACTTCAGAAACGACACATGTCCAATCTGATATGAACAAGAAAATGAATAATTTCATAGAAGTGGCCAACAAGTCAGTTAATATTTTGATAATGGCTTTCTACCAAATATTCTTTCAAAGTTCGGATTTGAGACCGGTGATGATATTGGACGCTTTATATACCGAAGTGCAGCCATTAGCTACATGGTATCTTTTTCAATTAGAGTCCTTGCGGGAAAACGGAACTTCCGAAGAAATCCAAAACTTTGCAATATTATTCATGGAAAGATTTATCGATATTTTAGAAGATTTGAATGCAAACTTGCGCGGCTACGATAACGTAGATAAAAATGAACTTGAAGAAAAGCAATACATTTACAGAATTCATTTCCTTAATGCTCTATCATTTCCTTCAATATAGATTTTTAATAGAAATCTCATTTACTTGAAATTTTATCATTTATCATAAATATAAGTCTGTTATTTTTTATTTAATTTAATGTGAAAATAAGAATTAGTCGATTATTGGTTTAATATATTGTATGTAATAAAGAATCCCTTAAAATATTAGTATAAATAATTAATGTAGGCAAAGAAAAACAATAAAATATTTAAAATATTTAAAGAAACAAGTTATTTTCTCCTATAATATTCTATAAAGTTACAGAGTGATGCTGTGTGTCTGGTGGGACAAGAAGGATATTTTGCACTACGAGCTTCTACAACCAGGGCACACAGTTAATGCTCAATTGTACGGACAACAATTGTTGCATTTAAGCCAAGCGATCAAGGAAAAACGGCCAGAATATGCAAAACGACATGATAAGGTGATTTTCCAGCACGACAACACACGGCCACATGTGGCTAAGTCGGTCAAGGACATACTGCAGGCGCTTGGTTGGGATGTTTTACCCCCCATTTGCCATATAGCCCAGATATAGCTCCATCAGATTACCACTTCTTCCGATCAATGGCACATGGCCTAGCCGACCAGCACTTCTCAAATGACACAGAAGTTCGAAAATGGGTCAACAAATTGATAGCCTCGAAAGATGAGGATTTTTTTCACAACGGCATTCAACAGTTACCTGGTATATGGGCAAAAGCAAGAACAGCGACAGACAATACTTTCATTGATGTATTTATTTTCATTCTTATTTAAATGAGGACTCTTTTTTTTTTGAAAAAAACAGCAAGAACTTTTTCACACACAGTATAAAAACTTTTTATTGGTCCAATTAATAGCAATATTATAATGAATTTCATATTTCTTGATTTAGCATAAGAGTAATTCAACTTATGAACAAATCTTGTGAATGAATTACATTCATAACTTGAGGTCAAACATAATTCATTCTTATTAATATCTAGCCTCAACAAAATAAATATCTATTTCTTCCATAAAATTACTTTTTTCAAAAACATGATGACTTTGTATGAAATTCCCAAATTTTTTGTTAGATTTTATTATATAAAATCTATATATAATTTTAAAGCTATTCTAAAGAATTAGTAATGTGAAAATTTGCATTTGTCAAATCTAAATTAATTTCTTGCAAAGATTGGTTTCTTATACTTGTAAAAATTTTTTTATATACAGGTAGGCCTCGATTAGTGTGAGTTCGAATAATGCGATTTCGATTAGTGCCCCCAGAAGAGTCCTCTCCAAATTCGAATAATTTTCATTTAAAATATATTACGAACTGCTCATATATGGTGTTTTCTGTGAAAGATGATCAACAGTCTTTTTATCGGATTTGGAAAGGAAAATTTCTGAAGAATGAGACCAACGAATTTATTCCTAATTTTTTTAATTCAAAGATACCTCTCTTGTACAGTGTCATCTTCCAATGGTTGCTTTGTGTTCAATGCATACTTCTGAACATTTATCGTAATCAGTGGCTATCAGAGAGGGGGCAAGAGGGGCGGCTGTCCCGGGCCTCAATTTATAAATCAATATGCTAGAAAAAATATATTTGTATATTTTTATACTGTTCGAGCTTCAGTATTTGTCAAAATTTGAAGTTCTCTATCAATGTTTTTATTTTTCTTATACACTTACCATATATTTGTCAATTTTGTCTTTTTTTTTTTTTAAGAGTCTCAAAAATATTACTTACCCCAAGCCTCGCATTTTCTCTGAATTTTTTTTGAAGAGTCTCAAAAATATTACTTACCCCAAGCCTCGCATTTTCTCTGAAAATCTCTGATCATAATTAATTAAAACTAAATTGCGACATATACTCAATGATATGCCAAAATGTGTGGTTAATTTTCATTTTATCACATTACTTTCTAATCGAATGCTGCATTCATGCTATTCAATGATGTTCGTTATTTAGATATCAACTAGTCTATTCTTTATTTGAAATAAATTCCTTACCACTTTGTCTTTAATAGTCTAATTAAAATTCAACGTGTGAAAAGTGTTAATTTTTTTAAGCATCTTAAAAACTTGTTTTCCTTGAACTTGAAACAAGTACTGTATATATACTGTATATCATTAGGTTAAAAAGGTTATCCATCACAGAATTCAAAATCAATCGCTGCACTTCAACACCGATTTTATCTTGATTTGCTTATTTTGTTAATCAGCATTTTGTAAATATATAATTTTAATTTGTTTGACATTTTATATTTATATGTACAGTATTTATCTCAGAAATATTAAAAAATAAATCAATCAAATGATATATCCGTAATATAAACTGATAAAATGGATATTAAGTTAAAAATTAAAGTATTTTATCCGGTTTAATTAATATTTGATTGTGAAATGTATCCGATTATAAACACATTATAAAATTTAAGGTTGAGACAGAAGATAATTAAATTAATATAACTAAAATACAGTACAATACTATATACTGTACAGTATAAATTTTCCCAGTATTACATACAGTATATATAGATTTTTATCCTTTCAACCTCTGCTATACAATTTTCGATAAATTTAACTGTTTCTATTTTAAGTTTCTGAACTGAATGTTACTTTAATTTTTAATTTAATTTTCTAATAGATGATATTTCAAGTTTTATTTTTATGTTTTTGTATTAACTGTTCCGTCTGCTGTGCCAGACAAAGCGGAGCATTAACGTAACCAATGAAAGAGCGCCGGAGCACACGTGTGGTCGACCGGCAATCCTATTGAAAAATATTGTTTGCAATAGATTCGTTCTCTTTTCCATTCGGACTACTTCCAGAGTGGTACAGACATTCCCAATGTCTCTCAAAAGGAGTATTATGCAAGTGGATGGTGTTGACGGTTGTGAGAATGGACACGACACTTTTTTATTCACTTCAGAATCGGTAGGAGAAGGTCATCCTGGTTAGTATTCACTTAGTATAATCATTTCAAGGGTAATATTGACGTCGTTTTAAAGAATATGAAATTTGATTGAATTATGCAATTGCGAAATGAAATTCTTTGAATATTTTATTCAGATTCAATTTATTTATAATGTAATCGAGTGTCGTAGTTAGGCCTAATGTTAGGCTTATTGTGAACTAAGGTTAATGATCAATGAAACAGCCGCTTCTTTTCGTAGCATTATTAATCGAAAGAAAAAGTTGTCATAAAAAAGAAAAAAATTAATATATATATTATTATAACATTTGATTGATATTTAAATCTTTTTGCGATTGGTTTTTTTTTTCTTAAAATCGGATGAATTATTTGCTTACAACTATTATTATAAAATTAAAGTTAAATTAAATAACAATTATTTAATTAAAGTTCAATTTTGGATATCCAATTTTAAACGTTATAAAACTATATTTGATATATTTTTATTACGATCTTACTATATCAATGCTATATGTTTGAGTTTGCATTATTATTATCTAATGAAAGTTAATTTTAATTAAAAAAAAGTCCAAAATTGAATTTTAATGTGTAGTATAAATTGAAAGTAGACCTTGAATTATTTCTATCGATTATACCAGTAAATTGATACAAATTAAAACATAGTACAACATAATATTATTGAATAGAATGAATCATGCAATATACCATTCAATAGAATCATGTAATGCTAGTTAACTTTTTCTAAAGAACTAGGATTGAAAATATATTGTTTTCAAATACACAGTTTAGTTGTTGTTGAAAACACTAGTTTATTAGATAAATTAGTAATCTAAAATATGTGATATGTTTTCTGTATTTAACTATTTTACTAAAATGAAAAATCTATATAATAAGTTACCAAAAGAATTGAGTATAATGATCAAAAACTACCTAAATAATCCTTTCTGAAAGTTTTTAGAAATATAGTAAAATAATAATTTTTAAATTTGTGGTAAGATGGTTGCATTATTTATTTAATAATTAGACTAGAATTTAGATTAATTATCTGGAAAAAAAAATATGCAAAGATTTAAAATATCTGATGACTGTTTTAGTTAGCTCTAGAATCTTCTTGCTGATGTTTATTATTTCTTTCTAAGTTTCAAATTTTGCAAGATTTTAATTTGAATAATGTAGTTTGCTTATTTTTGGTTTTGGTCCATTAAAGAGATGATAAACCCCTTCCTTGGCCAACCCATCCTCAATCTTATTATCCCAATCCCCTTGTGCCCTGGCACCTAAATAACTTAAACCCAGTTCCTAGTAGCCAGTTCCACAATGAAATCACTATTTCCACACAAACTTTAAAGCAGCTCAAGTGCTTTTAATGCAACTTGGCTATTTCATAGGATATAAATATATTAACATATTTCTTATAAATATTGATTTTAACACATGCAGAAATAGCATAGATTTTTGCCTGAAAGACAATGGCAAACTGTCCGAAGGAATAAGAATATGACATTCTCATTCCTTCACTGTAAATCCATCCCCTACACAAGCAATCCAATGCCATCCGTATCCAGACCAAATTTGATACTGCATCCAAATTTACCTCCCCCATTCCTCCATGCTGGGAAAAACAACAGTGAAGGTTTTGAAGAAACTAAATCTGGGTGCCATGTAATCCTTAACCATCTCAAAAAAATTGACTGTGTGACTTGACCCATTCAAAGATGAATGCTCTACTTTGTGGGTCCAAGAAATCCTTCTACAACAATGGGAACCTATAATAATCTTACCAGGCACTAGTCTCAATAGATAAATGCAAAGGGGAAATGCTCAAGAGGACTTGAGAGGCAGCAGTAAGATCAGTCCTTATAGTTCTTGTGATGCTCAGATAGGCCAATCTTTGAATCTTTTGAAATTGAAAAGTAGCTGCTTAATTGATGATAAAAATAAATCCTTGTTTAAAGTCATCTTACTTAACATCGTTTCACTATTGTCACAAGCAAAAACTAAATTAATTAAAAGATTAAACTTTTTAAAGCTGCAGAATGGAATAGAACTTTATTTTCCTGTTTCCTTCATAAGAGACAAAATGTGTTGGAAATCTAGTGTAATTATAGAAAATCAGATAACCATATTTTATATGAGTGTTAATTCATATAGACTACACAATATTGTCTAAAAACACTAAAATAAACATAAATCTGTTAAAAGCATAAAATCATTATTAAATAAACACTTAATCTGTTAACTAAGTCTAATAATTTCAAAGCACTTTTAAGCAGACCAAGATATCTTTGTAAATAACTTTATTAAGAGAAATGTTTTCAGATTTCTAAGCCAACCTCAACTCTTACATTAAATTCAAATTATAAAACAAATAACGTTAAAACAGAATATTATAAGACGTTATAATTCTAGAACAGAGAATAAAAATTTGAACATTCAAATACTTAAGATCATAGACTTCCTTACTTTTTTAAAACAATTCTTTTGGAAAAATATGCAAAAATAAAGATAAAATAAATAAAAATAAAAGAAAAACCACACTTGAGTTCAAATATGTACAATTATATTCACACTGAAAAAATTATCTATCACTATTATATTGGAGAACCTCTCCTAAAGCAAACTTCCATGCTTTTGAGATACTATTCGTTTGTCTATCATTTATTATCACTCCTTGTTTACTCCCTTTGTATATCTGTACTTCTTCAGCTGTATATAGCTCATTTACATCATTCAGTTGTTTTAATACTCTACTTCCTTCCCATTCTATCTCCACATTATATTTGCTAGAGCCATTGTCAAATTACCATTTTTATGGTCGAACGACAAATGGCACCACAAGAAAGCTGCTCTAAGATCATACACAAGCAGAGTGCTAATTTGTTGCAGTAATGATAGGTTACTAAAAGAAGAGTTAGGACAGATAAAAAGAATAGCACAGAAGCATGGTTACAACAAGAATATAATAAATAAAATATATAATGAGATGTGCAAAAGGCAAAGAAGCAAGCAGAACACAGATCATGAATGAGTGCACACTAGTATAGAAAACTCTGAAAGTCAACAAAGCGTTAGTTTTGCAGTAGTACCGGATACGCTAAAGAATTTTAAGACGATAAACAAAATTATAAGCAAAGGAAATAAAAGACCAGCCTATAGGAGACTACCAATGGTCTCTAGTCTCCTTAGAAACATAAAAGATGTATATAGCCAAGAAGAACACATGGGGGTATACCAAATACTGCTAGAAAACCTAGAAAGTGGCAAAAAAAGACATCTACAAATAGGAGCAACAGCTAGAAACCTAAAACATAGAATTAGCAAACATAAAAGAAATATGACAATAGTTCTAGTGAAAAGATCTTACAAATATAAAGTGAAGATTGAATGGACAGTAGACTCTACTGTCTTCCCATTTAAAGCAGTAGTAAACTAGTTAAAAAAGTAAATTTAAAACAGCTGAATGACATAAATGAGCTATATACAGTGGAAGAAGTACAGATATACAAAGGGAGTAAACAAGGGGCAATAATAAATGATAGACAGACGAATAGTATCTCAAAAGCATGGAAGTATGCTTTAGGAGAGGTTCTCCAATATAATAGTGATAAATAATTTTTTCAGCATGAATGTAAATATACATATTTGAACTCAAGCGTGGTTTTTCTTTTATTTTTGCTTATTTTATTTTATCTTTTGCATATTTTTCCAAAAGAATTGTTTTAAAAAAGTAAGAAAGTCTATGATCTTAAGTATTTGAATGTTTAAATTTTTATTCTCTGTTCTAGAATTATAATGTCTTATAATATTCTGTTTTAACGTTATTGGTTTTATAATTTGAACTTAATGTAACAGCTGAGGATGGCTTAGAAAGCCAAAAACGTTTCTCTTAATAAAGTTATTTGTAAAGCTATCTTGGTCTGCTTAAAAGTGCTTTGAAATTATTAGAGAACTGATGTAATCTAGAACAAAACATATCGAATACGTGTCCGGGTATTTGTGCCAATGCACCTTATAAATAAAAATATTAGCGTTTAAAATTTCCAGTGATAAACTTTCACTCTAAAGATATTTTTTTAAAGTTTTAACATTTACAATACATTCTATCAAAATATTTGAAACATTAGATTGTACCTAGGTATTTACAATATTTTGAAATCTAAAATATCTGTATAATAAACCAATGTTTACTCCTCGTAACAATTTGTTTGTATTAGTGTTTGTTCTGTAAATTTTTCGAGTAATTTAGTTGAGAAATTAGCAAGAGTTATAATCCCTTGTAAGGGATTATAACTCTTGCTAAGGGATTATAACTACGAGTGTAGTGTTAGAAGCATTCTTTTTCTCTTTCTTATTTCTTAAGCTTGCTGAATCTAAATTTTAAACGCTAATATTTTTTTTATTTATAAGGTGCATTGGCACAAACGCCCAGACACGTATTTGACGCCCGGACACGTATTCGATATTTTTGTTCTAGATTACATCAGTTCAGTTTCTGGACATGTATTCGATATTTTTTGTTCTAGATTACATCAGTTCAGTTTCCAATCAAATCATGTGGGTTTTCAGCTGCGTCCTCTCCTTGTTAGTTAGATATCAAAGAAAGCAGTAAGTTTTAAGTTTTATTTAATCTGTTAAATTCACTTACTTTGGAAAATACTTTGTCTTTTCAATCAGAGGATCTGGAATTGAATCCCATCTTGGAAAAATTATTTGAGTCCAAGCTGGCTTGTCTATCTTCTTTTTCAACAATCCAGCTGGTTGTGGAGATGTGATATGTAATAGGAATGGCATTATTAGCAAATGATAAAGAACTGACATTAAGAAAATCTAATTATGGACATAATATCTATGAATTCTAAAGTGTTCTTTTATTAGAAATAATATAAGGTATTATTGAATGTAATTAGGAAAGTGATGCCATAGCTTTGATTTAAAGAATATTTATAAATTATTATGATAAGAGTTAATTTGGTTTAGCAGTGTTTTCCAAACTGTGGGGTGCGAGTCTCTTCCAAGGGGGGCATGGAAGAATTAACAAAAACATCATTTTTGAGATAAACAAATAAAAAGTAAATTCAAATTGATGTCAATAAAAAAAAAAATAATAAGCAAAAGGATTATAAATACAGTACAAATATTCATGTGCCCAGAAACTTTCTGCTATAGCTGTTTTAAATACAAAATAACGATCTCGTTTAGTGATTGAAAAGAATTGCGAGTAGCAATATCTTCCATGACACACGATTTGAGAGAATTTGTGCTGAAAAACATGCCCACCCATTCCATTAAATATTGTGTTGCATTAAACATATGTTCTAGTGTTTTTTTTTTTTGTAAGATTTCTTTAATTGTATTAAAAATTACACTACAATAAATAAATATATATTTTTATGTATTTTATTACTTTTTTATATACTTTTTATTTATACAGAATATAGTTATTGTTTTGTAATATTAAACTATAAATAGAAAGTATTTATAAAATTAGACTGTTATGAGAATGAGGGGGTGTATGAAGATTTTATGAAAAAAGGGGGGGTGCAGATTCAAAGTTTGGAAACCCTCTGGCTTAGAATATTTTTTTATTAGAAATAATTTTCTTTTCTGTAAATTCTACAATATAACTAATAGAAAAACAGCTTTTCATAGGAAAATTTTATTAAGAACATTACTGTTTTCAGCTTTTCATAAGACTGATGATGGCCTTATGGAAGGCTGAAAACATTTCTATGATATAATTGTTATATAATACTTTATAATAAAAATTTACACTTAAATTGTGCTTTTCATTTATTTAACTAAATTATTAATCAATATAGTAATGTCTAGATGAATAAAGTTACTAATTATAGTAGTATCAATTTTAGTACCAGAAAGAAAGCACTCTAGGAATGTAATCCTGATTTGTAACATTAGACCTCTGGGTTTCTGATATCACTAATGTTTCAGTTAATATTATGATTTTCAGGAACCAAACTTTGATGTTAAACAAGACTCACTGTATGCAGATTTATTTTTACATTTTAAAATGATATATAAAATGTAAATATTAAATTATAGTCTCATTTCAGTTTTAATGTGTGTTCCTTAAAAAATGTTCATAAACTGATTTTTCATAAATTGGGAACAAAATTGTCATTAATTTTAACAAAGAAAATATCACCATTGTTTACTCAAATATGCTAATACATTAGATAATTACATAAATAGTGACTGATTTACTTCAATAATTGTTGTAATTAGCATAAAAAATTTGAAAGATAGTTTTCTTAAGTCTTATAATGAGTTTGTCTATTTGATGTATAAAAATATACTAGAATTTTCAATGGAAGATCTGACTCTCTCTCTATCAGATTTTCCAGCATTGTTGACTAATACCACTGTAGGTACCTATAGTTGCTGGATTAACATCTGATTAGAAACTGGCTTGAAACTAGAAAAAAAAACTAATATAGGTAGTTCTCAGTTTACGAGCTCTTGCTTAATAGAGTTTTATTCCAAATATGAAGGATCAAAAAAATTGAAAATATGAGCCTTAATTGCATTAAATAAATGCTAAACATTCATTAAAAGGCATTCCAAATCACATATGTAGCTTTACAATACAGTATTTCTGAGTTTGTAGCAAAACTCTGCAGTGTATTACAAAATTGAAAAATCAAAATGGCAGCTAAAAAAAGCAAAAATAGCACATCCTCTGGTTTTACCGGCATATTATGTAAATAACTTCTGTTCCTAGTTTCTGTCTAAGATAGAAATTCATTTTTATAAAAGATCATCTACTTATCTATTAATAACAAAAATAAAAATTTTTTTAATATTTATATGACAGTTTCTTTGTTAATATAATTTATTTGATTTTAAAGACAATATTTTCATTTCTTTAGATAGATAAATTATTATTTAATCATAAACTATTGGTTTTGTTGATGTACTTAATTTTATTGTTGTCAAATTTCATTGCTGAGAAAAGAACTTTTGATTTTAATATGTTGTCTGGGAAATTCTTGGTTTATGAATTCTTACTTTACAAGCAATTTCTAAGCCTGAATTAACTTATAAAGGCAGAAACAACCATATAAACAATATTTATTGCAGTTCATCATTTCATAAAGTGTAATACCTTGCAGGAAAATAATAATTATTAATTCATTATAAAAATTAAAAAAAAGTTATATGCTATTAAATGTTTCATCACATACTTAAAATAAAGAATACACAACATAAAACAATTCAACAAAAAAATATTAATTTGTAACATTCATCAATATATATACCCACTACAGTACAGGAAGATGACATTCAGGAATGTGTCATATGATCTGGAACAATACATAATTGCAATTTCCTATGCCCTATTTAAGGGGTCTCTGATGGACTGTTTCACCAAAGAGATGTAAGATGAGAAAGTTGAAAGATGATAAAACATGGGATAGAGCATGACTATCAAGCTGTAAACCAATTGTAAGTCCTATGCAGATAAGAGAAGAAGCAAATTGACCTACCATACAGTAGAGCTCTGCCAGTAAGAGAATACAAGTATATAATCCTAACATATTGAACACACATTAAAAAGAATCTTTGAATATTAGGAAAACAGGAAATTATTAAACTACTACACTGCTCCATTTTTATAAAACAATCACTAAGCACTTTAAGCAGGGAAAGAAACAACGTTCTCATTCAACAAATTTCTTTATTAAATAAAGCACTTTTGGCTCTACCGAGCCTTCATCAGTATCAAATCAATAAACAAAAGCTAACAGTTAATAAATACAGTTATATTCTAAATTCTAAAATTCTAAAGAATTTCATAATATTCGAATTTAAATCACGTTTCTTCAGCTCATCGCTAATCAGCTTACGTCATACTTCTTGCTTAAAATTATTAGTCGGATTTTTGTATTAATGACTTATTAAACATACAGGGGTCATTTTTAATAATACCTTTATTTTAGTGGTCGTTCCTTACCCTATGCACCTTCTTCTTGCAATACTCCCATGCTAGATTTATTTTTTCTAGCTCATTATAATTAATAACATTTTTGCCGGCTGATTTTTTAGTGAAAATTTCAACTGCTTCTGCTACCCTCAGCTTCTCAGGGTTCTCTATTATACTTAACGACTTTAGTTTGATCCCATTTCGGTATAGCTTCAAAATTTGACAATCTTTGGGCCAGCTCCATGCCACCTTTAGCCGTTTTTTTTTTATCAGCCTTATGTTCTTGGAGCCTTCTTTAAATAGATCATGTGATGGATCCTATATATAATCGACAATCTTTGGGCCAGCTCCATGCCACCTTTAGCCATTTTTTTTGATCAGCCTTATGTTCTTGGAGCCTTCTTTAAATAGATCATGTGATGGATCCTATATATAACTCCTCTCTGTATCTCTGTTATCTATCTATATTTCGCACACCCCTGGCCTATCCATTGGTTTCCGTCTGTCTTTATCGTTTCTTGTCATATTAAACACTGTGTTCCTTCTGGTAAAGGCTAATCTTTTACCTGCTGCTATTTCAATCTTTCTCTTATGTTTCAAAATAAAAGGATTCGTTTCAACAGTATAGGGCTATTCTCTTCATATCTATTCTCATTTTCAGTGTTTTCCTTATTAGGTATTCTCCCTCTCTTATCATTAATATTTCTCCACATTTTTAATATGTTATTCTTGTGTAACTGTATGCTTCGGCTTGTTTTATTATCTATTGTAACTCTTCTTTAGCACTTTCCCATGTACTACAATGTGTAGTTATCCTATTGAGCAAGCTCGAAACGACGCCATTTTATGTGCCAAGGCTTCTTTTGATGTTTTGTGTATAAATAGGGATACATACGTGTCCTTTCTGTATACCCAGGTTTGTTATTCACCTCTCACTATCTTAATTTTAATGTCAAGGTAATTTATTTCTATTTCATCATCTTTCATTTTTCTAAAGTTCAGCCCCAAACTTTTATATTCAAAAATCTGCTCTATGTTCATTAGATTTTCAGTTCTCTCCCTTATTATTATAATATCTTCAATATATCTACGATAAATGTAGATGTACAGCTCCGGCCAACACTTTTAATCCAGCATTTGCTCTTCTCATAATCTCACCATCAATCTTCTCATAATCTCACCTCTCCAGGGCTGGGGTGTCGGCAGGAAAATGTGCTGACATCGACACCTAAATTTTTTTGCTGACACCGACTCCTCTGATAGTAAACATGCGGAAATGATTTTTCAGAATACATTTTTATTCAGTATTTATTACTGAAAAAATTACTTATTCATCAAAAAAGAAAATAATTATTTAATACATTTTTTAAATTTAAATAAATTATGAACAATGAGAGAGTTATTGCCAACACCCCAGCCCTACTTCTAAGTATACAAACTCATTCACCCATTCAGTTCAACATCATATCTTGTACATTCACCTTTCTCAAATACAAATATTATCATCTTTGCATTTATTCTTATCAGTTTCCTCTGACATGCTTCATTCAGTTCTGCATAAGCATCCTCAAACCTTGTTCACTCTGAAACAATTCTAATGATATTCCATGAGTGTCCTACAACAAATAATGCACATTCTAATCACCACTTTCATTCCTAATTCACTCATAGCAGTTTCCCTCACACATGCATCCAGCATCCATGTATACATTAAACATTATGAGGACATCATACACCCTTGTCTCATTCCTTTCTCAATTGTAAATCACCTGACATGCTTTCTTTTATTCTCATACTTGCAGAACTGTTATCATACATTACTCTCACTGCCCCAAACATTGTTCATCATTCACATTATTTTCTCTCAGCACTTTCAAGATTACTTCTATTCACTCTATCATATCTCTTCTCAAGATCCACAAAACACAGTATACTTTTTCCTCACATAGAAATATTTCTTCACAATCATATGCATTGAGAAAATCTAGTCCACACATCCTCTTCCACTCTTGAAGCCACACTACACATCCCATACTGGACTCATCAGTCACTTCTTCATTCTCTCAATCACAATCTTACAAAATACTTTCCCATCTACATTTAACAAACTTATACTCCTATAATTCTTACATTTACCTTTCTTTCCTTCCCTTTGTAGATGAGGATAATCACCAATTTAGTGTACTTAGAACCACATCTTTCATCCAACATATTTTATATGAGTACAGATCCACTCCATAATAGACTTCCCACCCTACTTCAACATCTCATCTGTGATCTCATCCATGCCAGAACTCTTACCCCATTTCAATCTGCCATTTGTACTCATAACTTCTTTACTAATTTGCTCATCACGTTCACTTTCATCCTCATTCCTTTCTCTAATGGCTTTATAAAGCTTATGAAATTATTCTCTCCATCTATCTACTACTATAGATTCATCCTATAACATTCCTACTGTTTTTATATTTTACACTAGACACACTCATATTTTGTTCCCTTGTCATATTTTTCATATACTTCCAAAACATTCTTCAGTTTCTCATCTTTCTCTTGCCATTCTCTTTCATTATCTTTGCATATTCTTATATTTTTTATATTCATGTGCCTTTACATTTTCAGTTAACATTACCAAATATGCTTTCTTCTTAGCCATTGCATTTACCATCTCATCATTCCACCATGCATTGCCTTCCTACCTATTCTTATTTCAGCAATCACTTCTCTTGCAACACACATAACATGCTCCTTAAATATGTCCACACATTATCCATGTTGCATATATTCTCATCTGTTCAACCCAGCTTTTCATCAATCACTTCTCTTGCAACAAACATAACATGCTCATTAAATATGTCCACACATTATCCATGTTGCATATATTCTCATCTGTTCAACCCAGCTTTTCACACATCTTCTTTTCATATATCTCACTTTACTGACAGATCCTCCACTTCAATTGCATCTGTACTTCTTTTATCCTCCTTACATTTCTTCATTCCCTCAGTCCTCTCAGTAAATTCATCCCTCATCACTTCTTGTCTCCATAATCTTTTCCTCTCTTTCATCACACACAATCAAATCAGTCATACTCCTCTGATCTTTTCATATCTCTCCCAGATGTATTCATGAAAAGAATGCCTTGTACCTAAAGAAGGTATTTGAGATAAACTTTTTTTTAGCCAAAACTTCTAACAGTCATTTTTTAATTGACATTCATTCTAGGATAACTATATTTCCCAACCAGTCTTTTCACTCCATCTCACTCCATACCAACTCTGCTATTCAAATCTCCTACCACGATTATTTGCTTAGTGCCATGACTTTTATTTAGCATATCGTTCAAGTCACACTAGAATTGATCTTTTCATTCTCATTTGTACCATCCACAGGAGCATGCATCATTATCAGAAATACTCTCTGAAGCAGGGTTGTGGAGCGGGAGTCGGGGAGTTGGAGGTTTTTGGTGGAGTCGGAGTCAAATTTTTTTTTTTTTTTAAAAGGTGGAATTTGAGTTGGATCATTTACCATCCAAATTTGCAACCCTGAATTGCAGAGTCAGAGGTTTTTGGGTGGATTTACCATCCAAATTTGCAACCCTGAATTGCAGAGTCAGAGGTTTTTGGGTGGAGTCAGTTTTTTAAACTGTCCAGAGTGGGGAGTCAGAGTTTGATCATTTGCCATTCAATTCTGCAATCCTGCTCTGAAGTGCTAATTTTCTCCATACCCATATTATTACACATATTTGTTATTCACATATTTGTATTCTAACAAACTTTTTGTTGTCTCATTCATCAGTATACCAACACCATTTCTTTTTTATTCAAATTTTTTACTCCATACCATATTTCCCTTTTGATATGTTTCACTCACATAGAGAACATCTAACATATATTTGCACATTTTTTTCACAAGTTCTTGTTTATTCTCTTTCACTTATCTATTCATATTCCACATGCCCAATCTCCATTCATACTTCCTCTTCTGTTCTCGTTGTCCTTTATCTAGTCCAGTTTTAATCTATTTGACAGGCTGGTTTTCTTTCCTTTTGAGCTTTTAAAATCACAAGAAAAAATTTCACCATTTTTAAAATCAGTCAAACGTTGGTATATTCTCAAGGTGGAGACTAGCTCTTTGAGGGTCCCAGACAAACCTGGATACCACTTTGTCAAGTTTCTAACTTCTGACCATTATTTCTAAGTTTCTGACCATTATGGCAAAGTTGAACTACCAACAACCAAGAAAGATCACTGGAGCAGCATTCCACCTTGCAAAGGGAATATAGTAATATATAAATGATATGTAAATAATAAAAATTATCATGTTAATCTTTTCAATAAATTATTTCCCATTAATTATGATATCTGACAATTATTAAGTTCTTTCACTTACTAA
This sequence comes from Olivierus martensii, assembly GCA_000484575.1. NCBI lineage: Eukaryota > Metazoa > Arthropoda > Arachnida > Scorpiones > Buthidae > Olivierus > Olivierus martensii. The sequence continues at coordinate 50,042 of AYEL01072702.1, forward strand.
GTTGACCAAATAAGATATTACCAACCAAAGATACAGAATGTGTTGTTATTTTCATACATTTTGAAGATTTTCATTCTTTTTTTACTGTTCCTCATTTATTATTTTAAAATTTTGTTGTGTATCTTTTGTAATGGTCCTCTTGCTCGGGTCACCAAACTACGGCCCGCCAAGTGGACTAGTTTTTCAATAATAATCCGGAAAAAAAAAAACAGTGTGTTGAGAGATTTCAAATGCATTAATTAAAATTGTGTTCAAAATATATTCCCGAATAGCAAAAAGTACAGAGTGTTGAGAGATTTCAAATGCATTAATTAAAATTGTGTTCAAAATACACTGACGGAAAAAAAAATCCCAACACCAAGATAAAATTATTGTAGAGTAATGAACAGACTGTAAAAGGTCGGTTAAAATGGACTAACAAAGAAAAAAAATTTTAAAGAATTCAAAACAAAATATATCTGCTTCGTTATTACATTGGTTTATCTGCTTTCAATAAAAGTCATATATCTAGTTCTAGAGTTTATTTTTTTATTTTTGCTACAGCCCACAGAACAATGCTAAAATACCCAATGTGGCCCTCATGGCGAAAAGTTTGGAGACCCCTGCTCTTGCTGCACACATGCATCTAATGTCAAGTTGTCATTTATGTTGTTATTTCTGTCATTCTCCCCTGCATTCTCCTCATTCCTTTGCTGTTGCGTGCGCATCAAGGTGTGCTTGCTAGCAGGGTGGGGGAGCGTTGGCAAGGGGATTGTCGTGAGGGACTATCATTCTTCCGCCATTACACTAAACATTCGGCAGCACTTCACTTCTTTTATTAATACTTTTATATATTATTTGTTCAGTGTCTCAAATAAATTTCATATTTACTCATTTGTGTTTGACATCATTTCACTTTAAATAAAAGATTAAATTTAATTTTAAAAAATATGTAAATTATTTAATTGAATGTTATGAAACCTAACTTCTCATTTTTTATACAGATATTTATATTGATTTACACTGTTTTCATTTATATGATACAAGAAGTACTGCAGAATCAATCTAATGAGTAAATTTAAAGTTAGGTATAAGTATTTATATGTATTTTTGTTTGATTCTGGTAAGTGTGTTCTATTAAGATATAATGTACCATGTAGTTTGCCAATATAACAACTCCTTGACTTATACAGTTAATTTTTCCAAAAAATTTCTGCATGAGTCAAAAACCAAGTAAGACTAACAATGTTTAAATTTGATATAATGAATGGATGCATTAGCAAACTATGCAATGACTAAATGAAATTTATGAGTATATATCAAAAAAAATTAAGACCATAAGTGATATTTTTGCAAAAAAGTAAATTACTTAATGAATTTTTTTATTTGCATTTTATGAAAATTCAGTAAAGACTTATGCATCTGCATATCTCTGAAACTGCATATGTTAAAACACTGTAATTTGGGACTTACAATATATTAAATATATTGTAACCAGAATATATATTTCATCTTGATATCTTAATGGATACATCATAGTAGCATCAGTAAGATTTAATTTCTCTGAATAGCGATAAAAAGTGTAAATTGGTAGTTCCATTATGTTAAAGATATATATCAAAGCATACAATTTTTTGTAAACTTTCAGATTTTTTAAATATCAGTTTGAGTTTTTTATTATACCATGAGAAATTTCAGATTGGAAAGAAAACGTTTCATGAAGTTAAAATTTTAAATCTTACTTATTAGTGTTATGAATAATTTGAAAGAGGAGAGAAAATAAATTACAAAAAAATATACTGATGCAGTTGGATAGGAAGGACACACACAAGTATCCTTGGCTTCTATTTGAAAGATCTAGAATCGAATCCCAACACCTACTCTCTTTATTTTTCAGAAAGGATTAACCCAAAGCTGTTGATTGTGATTCTTTGTTTTCTGTGTGATTAGAGGGAGTCTTGCCAATTATTATTTTTGTCAATGTTATTTTTTATATTTAATATTGTGAATGGTCCTTTAGAGAATACAATACTATTTATTAACAATACCATATTTGCTGTTTCATTGCCATCCACTATATTAAAATAACAATAAATTATATATTTTATTCTTTAAAGTACACTGTTAGCTGCCTTAGGGATTTGGCTTCTTGCATGCAAAAATATCCATTTAATAGATATCCAATATTATATAATAATTCCAATTCTGGAATTACTATATAATATATTATATATACTATATATTATATAGTACTATATAATTGGAATTACTATATAAAATATCCAGAATTGGATATTATATAGTAATATAATATCCAATTCTGGTAGATATGCAGTGCATGCATGCACTGCACATCTACTAGAATTGGCCCTGGATATACTCTCATATTTCATGAGGGATGTCTTTCAACAATCATTTCAATGTCTGTTATGCACTGTCTTAACTTCCATTATTGGATTCACTAGAAGATTAATAATGAGAATCAACAGGCTGAGTGTAGAGCAGCAATTCTCAATCTTTTTTTCCCTGAGCCACATACATTTGTTTGCTACATTAAGCAGACCGCAACAAGCTATTAGCAGTCTGCAACTGGTTGGTGTCATGTGAAAAAATTGAGTGCATTAGGAAGGATCTAGCAAATTAGGAAAATTCTAATTTTTCCAGATTTAAAAATTAGCAGTCTGCAACTGGTTGGTGTCATGTGAAAAAATTTTGAGTGCATTAGGAAGGATCTAGCAAATTAGGAAAATTCTAATTTTTCCAGATTTAAAAAAAAATTTTTTAATATCAAATTTTTATTTTATTTTATTTTTTGGATGTGGGAGAAGAATTCCACGCTTTCATTAAATTAATGATTGTGCAATTTGGGCTGCACATAAAAGCTTGGTAGGCTGCAGGTTGAGAATGGCTGGTCTAGAACCAGTCCTGAAAGTCATTAGTATGGGAGCAGGAGTCAAATGTGATCCTCCAGAATAGAAGTCCGTCATGTTTCCACTTTGTTATTCAGCCAACTATTAGATTTTTATCTATTTTGACACTATGCATTGCTGTCCTTAGTCATTTTTTAGAAGTATTTGATAATTCCTGTTGTTTCTCTACAATAGAGATGAAAATTTAATTTTTATGAAAGAATACTAAAGGTAAAGCAATATTGAGAGAGTTATACTGTAAATATTCAAATTGATTATAAACTTTTACATATTCTTACTATTAATGGGCCTCAGAAGGCAAAATAATCTTTTTTCTGGATGATAAATATCAGATAAATCATTAAGTTAATTAATTAATTAAAATGTTTTATCTCCAACTTATATAAGTGGATTGCCCACTGAAATCTTTTGTAAATCAAAACATACATATATTGGAGCATACAATACTTCATATCAGCAGTGGAAACCTTTTAAGAATGTGTGCCAAAATTGGCTAAATTTCTATATAAAATACTCCCTTGCATACTGATCAGAATATTAATTTAATTAAAACAATATATCAGCTTCAAGTTGTGCATGCCCAAAAAGTTTTCCAGCATGTTACAAATTTGCCATCTCTGCCTTATATAATACAGTATGTCACAAAAACATAATATTAAAAATAGTTATATTATTAAGCACATATGGATGGACTTAGGGTAAAGCAGTTGCTTACCATCTAGGAGGATTCAGATTCAATTCCAAGTGTCACATCTCCAGGAGGAGGTCTGGGCCCATCTCACTTAACTAAAATTAAGTTTTAGAATTAGTTTGTTGGATAAGTTTAACCAGTAGTTTTTACTTTTATATTGTTGATCTAAGATATACTTTGTATATACTAAATGACTATATCACTTGAATATTATCATCTCATGTAGAGTTGTTAAAATTTGAGTTTCTGTGAAAGTTTTAGAAAACTTAGTTCATGAAATATTAAAGAAAAGCTCAGGATAGCTACTTAAGCTATTCAAGCTCTCTTGATAAAGATTATTTATTAATGCAATATATTTCAAAACCAGCTAATTGATAATCACTGCAACTATGGCACTAATGAACATTTGCAATTTAGTTTTGTTTGTGATACCAAAATCACCAGGGCAAAATGTGTACTTTAACAAGCTGCCATGACAGTGACCTTTAAATTTATGTAAAAATTCTAGAATGAAAATCATTATATTACAAATAGCAACATGTGTTTGTTTAATTGAGGATGGATGGTCAAAATAAGTTGAAAGTACTTTAGTTAAATGTTTTAAGTTAGCAAAAAATGGCTTTTTCTTCATGCTTGTAGGCTAATAATTGTGTATAAAAGTAAAATTTATTTTTAATTTCAAATATGACACCTTCTTATATGTATTATTGCCATATCTATTGATAGGATTAGAAATTATTTATTGGTTTATCTATAGAATCTGTTTTCCCTGTGAACTTGAAATAAACTTTAGCGACTACTTGTAACCATTTTGGTGCCCATTTATTCTTAATTGTGAGATATCAAAACTCTTCACATATATAGTGACAGATTGTTTCTAATATTATTGTACAAAATTTTTATAAAGGCTCCAGAATGTTTTTTCTGATGTAGGTCTCTTTAGGTCTAAAAAGTTTGGGTAGCCTTGCTTTAAATAACTGAATTATTTTGTATATTGATTTTAATAAAATAATTATCATAATAAAGTCCATAGTTAGTATTTTTAATTAATAGTATTGATTTTGAATTATTTTTAATTCTTTCTGAAAATTAATTAATTTTTGCTAAAAATATATCAGAGTTAAAGCTTTTAATAATTACAAATAAATTTAAATTTAGATTTTTCAGATATCCCATTATAATTCATTTTGTTTGTTTAAATGCATAGATAAAATTCTTTTAATCTTTTTTTCAGTTTCTATTTAAATATTAGTACACTCAGCCCTTGATTTACATGGTAGATACGTTCCTGAAAAAATCGTGCAAACTGAAACCTTGTAAAACTAGATGCAGAAGTCATACAGAATAGAAGGATATGTTCAATTAAACTGTAAACCATGTAAATCGATCTAAAGAAGATAATGAAAAGTCAAGGATATGTTCTTTATAACTGTGTAAAATGAGATAAGGATTAAAGGAAAAAAAAGGGGATTGGTTCATTAATTTTTAGACACAATTTAATGCTTATAGTTTTTCAATTTATTTTTGAAAATTAAAACATAAACATTAATTAACATTGAATACGGTACAAAAAATTAACAATATTCCGTACAAATAAAAACAATAAAAGCATTCAAACATAAATAGGAGAGTGCAAGCCTGAGTTGAGTTTAGTTGAACTGCGAAATTTGGACAGTAAAAGTTAATAGTGAGCGATAAATTGTGAAAGTGGACTAAGAAGAACTGTGAGTTATTCTGAATTAAAGACATAACTAGTGTTGTATGAGATAATTATCGGATTTTGTATTGAATTTAGTTATATGAAACTAGATTGTTTATTTTGTGTGTAAATAAATGGGACTATATGAAATATAACTGTATTCACTCTTTATTAATCTGTTTGTGAATAAATTGGACTATACGAAATATAGCTGTATTCACTCTTTAGTGTAAATAAATTGGACTATACGAAGTATAACTGTATTCACTCCTTATTAATCTCTACGAACTCGTAAACCCACAAATGTGTAAATAAATTGGACTATATGAAATATAGCTGTATTCACTCTCTATTGTAATAAATTGGACTATACGAAATATAGCTGTATTCACTCTTTATTAATATAAATAGAATACTACTATACGAAATATAACTGTATTCACTCTTTATTAATCTCTATGAACTCGTAAACTGAAATATAGTTGTATTCACTTTCTATTAATCTCTACGAACTCGTAAACCCACAAAACATGACAATATCATACTCTTTTATAAATGGCATAATGCAAAACAATCAAAATAAAACCCAAAAAAAATTTTTTTTTGTTTTCATTTAAAAACTGTGTAAAAGCGAAACCGTGTAAATTGAGTGCCGTGCAAATCGAGGGCTAGGTGTATATAACAGTTTGTAACATTTGTTTAGGATTTAGGTAACATATGGGTTAAAGTATTTGTATAGTTTTGGAAATTGACACTTAAATTATATATTAAAAATTTCACTCAAAAAATTATTTTTAAGAATTTATGAATGTTCAAAAATCCAATGACACTTTTTGGAAGAATTTTAAAATTATCATTGGACTTTCATAATTGTAAATGGTGTTATCTCTATCTATATATATATTGGATACTAATTCTAGGACTTTTATAATTTTTAATTGTTGATAATGATAGAACTGGAGTAATTTAATAATAATGTCACATTTTTAGATGAAAATCAGGAATTTAATCCTTACTCCTATATTTGATTTTTATAAAGTTTTTACAATTTGAATGATGATAATTTTTTATTGAATTCATTTCAAATATTAATATAATAATTGTTTTTAGACAAAATCTGTGATCAAATCAGTGATGCCATTTTAGATGCCCATCTAAGTCAGGATCCAAATGCCAAAGTAGCATGTGGTAAGTATTTAATTTATATAATTAGTCCTTAAATTAATAAAAAAATGACTTTATGAATAGCAATTATAAAATTGCTTGTTTTTTAAATATTTTATAATTTGACTTTTATTAAATTTTTTTTTTTTGTAAAATTTGATTTTAAATTACATCCATTGAAACTTTTGTTATTACACTTATCACTCATTATAATATATCATACTATAACTTTTCTACTTTTTCTAAATATAATATGTATATTAACATTTTTTTTCTTTTAACATTTATGAATATAATACATTCCTGAGATATATTCATAAATTGAAAAGTTTGTAACTTAAAATTTAAATAAAATAGTCAACACACATATTCAATAAGATAAACTGTCTAATTAAAATTGCTTATTTATATAACCTGTTTCAATTAAACTGGATAGACAAAATCATTTTACAGAAGGGATGCAAACTGAAATTTTACATAGCATTTACAGAAGGAATGCAAATTGAAATTTAGATATATCAGAAAACATGAGAATACTCATATTTTTCTGATTAGAAAATATGAGTACTCTCATATTTTCTAATATATCTAAATTTCAATTTGCGTATATATCTTATTTAAGATGAGATGTTTTTGATTAAACTTTTTATCCCTCTGAATGTGGTTATTGGTCCTTTCATTTAGATTTTACAATAAGTCTTATATTACTTAAAATTTTCATAAAATTCACACTGTAGTTATTATATGTATAATGCCTGCTACTGATTAAATCAAATAGGAATGCCTTATACAGTAAGACTCTGCTTAATGCTGCTCTGTTTAATGCTGTTTTGATATAAAGCGGTTTTTTTTCAAATTCAATATTTTTATTGATTCACTTTGCCATGATTTTTCACACCGTTATTCTTACATAAATCCAAAATCGCAGGAATCTGTTACATTGATACTCCTATGCCCTCAGTGTGTTTGATATCTTTTTTTTTTCCTTCTTTTTCTTCTTTTGTATGGTAAGCTTTATGGCTAAATTATTATTGTCCCTTTCCACTCAAATACAGTACTAAGGGAGCCGTAATGGGCCAAAATTAAATGTGAAAAGTAGAAGAAGCAAAGAACCATTCTAACTCAACCTATGTGATGACATGTGTGAGAGGAACCCTGTATAGAGGAGTAATAATAATCTATTCTATGTTAGGTAGAAGCTTAGAACTATGTTAGTAGTATATCTAGAAAATATGTTAAGAGGAAACTTTTTTAATTTAGTAAAAGACATAACTATGTTAAAACTTAAAGCTAATAACTTTTATTTTTTTTTAATTAAATAAAATGTTAGTGTGTTAGTAACTTAGGATTAGACTTAGATCTATAATCGACATACTGCAATCACTCAGCTTAAGAAGTGTGTTTGATATCAGTGCAGTGCAGTACATATGAAAGTCTGCTGCGATCAGAGTTCATATTTATGATCAATTGTCAATGTTATTTTACAATTATCCCATTTTAGTTTTAACCTGAATGTTGCCACTTTAAATTCATAGTTCCTTGAAGTTAGAATGTTTTCATTTCATCAATAATTTTCGTTGTTTATAGTTTATTGCAACCTGATTACTGCTTTTTGTTCTTAAAATTTTCAATTTTCTAGTTTTAATAATTTTTTCATGAATCATTTATGAATACAAATCGATATTAGCAATAAAAAAATATGTATAATTAATGTAATAGAATAATACTAAAACATGTTACAAAGTAAAATAATAAAAATGCTATGTATATATTTTTATAATGCTATAATACTGCTTCTGTTTCACCTATCCTCATTATTTACGTGTTAAAATGACCTCATTTAACGCTGTTTCATTTAGCACTTTGTTTCCTTGGAACATATCCCCCGCGTTAACTGTTTATTTAGCGCTTTGTTTCTTTGGAACGTATCCCCCCATGTTAAACTGGGTCTTACTGTATTTATATTTAAATTTCAGCAATATCTGATTTAAAACGAGAATTCTCATCAAAACATCTCATCTTAAATCTAAATTTCAATTTTTATATGTATCAGGAGATGACTCTTTCTTCTGACAACAATAAGAATTCTTGCTTGTATTGCACACTAATGTTCCCCTAGACTGAATATTTATGCTTTCCCTAATATGTGAACATATTCCTTACTTTACTTATGATTATTATATAATAATCAATCATCAAATGGTATCATCTAATAGTATCAATAAAAATTGTAAACAGTAACACACAAACAAAGGAAGTGGAATTTCCTTTCCTTGAACCAAATTTTTAATTTTTAATACTTCCAGGCAGTTTGTCTGGAAGTGTTTAGAAAATAAGATTGAAGATAACTTAAAAGTAGTTTAATCTATTTGGTGTCACTGCAAACTATAGTTCCTTTAAGTTGGTTTTCATCAGTATTTTTAAACTACTTTTAAGTTATCTTCAATCTATTTGGTGTCACTGCAAACTATAGTTCCTTTAAGTTGGTTTTCATCAGTATTTTTTTACTGTTTATAGCTATTTCCAATTTGATTATTGTCTATTGTTCTTAAAACTTTTTAATTCCTAATTTAGGATAATGGAAATTTTTCTCTGATATATATTTTTCTTTGCATTTATTTAATCATTACAGTTTGTTAATGTTGTCTTATAAACTGTAACTATTAAATAATTAAATAACTATTGTTTCAGTGGTTATTGTAAAATAATTATATTAAATAAATAAATCATATATTATTTAATGATTTTTTTTTGTTTTGCATTAAAATAACATATTTTTACAAAATGAATTGAATGGATTTTATATTATAAAAATGAATAGTATGAAATATATAGAAAAAATAGAAAAAAAATTTCAATAGTTAATTAATACATTTTATTTTTCCAAAAACAATTGTTTCTTGGAAATCATCACATTATTGATTACCAATGAAAGTAGTCAGTCACCCTTTATCAAAATAGAAACATGTAGTAAAGCATTGTAATATATTTTATAAAGTTCTAAGAAAACTTTCTACTTTTCTATATGAATTTTAATAATAATGCAGAGTTTTTGTAGGTAGAACAAGTATTTAATAAAGAAATGAAATTGAGTTGTATGTACTAATCTATTGTTTCTCCATTAAATACTTTAACTCTATCTACAAAAATTGTTCTTTATTATTTAAATTCATAATAATATATAGATAAATTATCTCATCCTTCAACTAGCATGATTAAATATTGAAACAGCATAAAATTGAAAGAATAGAAAAGAAAGCATATTTCATCTAATGCTAATAAATTATCTTTTTAAGTGAAAATTTTATGTAAAAATTGAATGAAAATAGTAATATACATAGAACCATTTTTTTTCTTCTATGGCGGTTATAGATTCATCTTCCTCCGATCTGATTAATGGACTAGCCCAAATCGTTTTGTATTTCGAACATATATTTCCAGAGCACTGCGATGGCCAATAAAGTGGGATTAGATCGCTGGTTGATGTATATCTACTTAAGGAGTAACTTTCATCTGAAATATCCAGATCGATTCCTATTCCGAATTCACGATATGTGGAGATGTGCTCCACATATCGATAGTGAGGAGCATTCCACATCTCACGATGAGATGTGGCATGTAAATAAGTAGCTTAGTAAATTACAAATCGGAAAGAATTGGAACTCTTATCACAGATTGGATTGGTTTTTATAAGTGAATCCTGATTTAGATTTTTAATAAATTCATTTTATGTTCATATGTTCAAAAATAATTGTAGCTCTAGATCTAAAATTTTATAGCTCTAAGAAATAAAATCCTTGCATGATGTAATAATTCTTTTCTTCTGCCTATTTATACAACCTTTACATTATCTAATTACTGTATTTAATGTGATTTAGATAGATTTCGTCGTAATTTGAAGTACTGATATATCTAGCTCATGATCTACGCTCTAATGAATTTATCATTTCAGTTATAGGACTAACTGTAATTTGACATAAAAGCAAATCTACATGATAGAATTTAGGAGAATTTAAAGAAATGATAAATGTTTTCGAAATGCTTTCTGGCAATTATGGAAACATTCTGTACATTTGTGCAAATTTTGTCTTATATAATACTATATACTGTTTACATATTGTAACAACTTATTTCAATTTCCCATAGGCCATAGCTCTTAAACGCCGCCATATTTAAATTCTTTATTTTATTGATTCAATATAATACGTTATTCTTATTGAAATGCATTTTTATATTTGAGAAAATTTGTGAAATATTTCGTTTAATTACTATAACGGAATATATGTCAATTATATTTTACCAATAGTGATGTAATATTAATTAGAAAAGCTAGAATTACAAGAAATCATCTAAGAAATCTCAGATACAATATTAGTTGATGATGCATCAAGTGCATTCTCACCAACTTACAATGCAATTATCTAAACTCCAAAAGCATATGAAATAATTAAATTAGTAAAGTTGTATAAATAAGTAGAAAATAATGGTAAAAGTTTGCCTTCCCTGTGTGTTGGTTATATAGCAGGCTTTTTGAATGAATATATACTGTACAGTCAATTCTCGTTATTCCCGGATTCCGTATTCGTGTATTCGACTATTCGCGAAAATATAACCACAAAATTGATATTCGTATTTTTATATTTAATACAAATTTATCTTAAAATGTCTGTTATTCTGTTAAATAGACTATTATTCATAGCTTAGTTTTTCAAAAAAATTTTAAAAAGTGCCATTTTTAAAACTTGCTTCAGGCATCACAATTAATCAGCCTGTCCCTGAGTCAATCATATAAATGGCAATGACTCAATAACTATATAAATAGACTGGAATAAACACCCAATATTCAAAATGTGTAGCTTTTTCAAATAAGAATTGGAGATATGATCAATTTCTATTTTCTATTATAGTTTAATGTTAATAATAAATCAATTTTGGCCATTTTAGTATGCACAGTTATCTAGCAGATCCCAATAATATATGAATTATTCAAATCAGTTAATTTTTACATGAGATATTGCTTTCATAGACAGATATTTCAATCAGATATCCAATATCAATTATTTTCAGTGGGATTGGTGAATTAAAAGTTCATGAATTATTCAAATTTTTACATGAGATAATTCTTTCATAGACAGATATTTCAATCAGATATCCAATATCAATTATTTTCAGTGGGATTGGTTCCCTACAAGTCTCAATAATGTTTATACATTTTATTCAGATCAGATATTTTATTCCAAAATATATGAATATGTTTTTCTTATTACACAGTAATATTGACCCAATATCAATCATTTTTAATGATGTTGGTTCTCTAGTGTGATCTAATAATAAATGTGAATTTTATCCAAATCTGACAATATATATGTGAGTTATCATGATGATGGGTGGGATGGGCAAAGTTAATTTATATACTCTTTTATTCCAATTTTTTCATTTTTGAGTCTTTTCATTTTGAAACAGAAAAGCTCAAAAATGAAAAATTTAAATATCAGATATACTTTGCTCTTCTCTTTTTGTTCATTGAAACTATATGAAATTTTATGAAATTTAAGTTTACATAGTTGCATCATTTTTTGAAACTATTTAATGTTTGAAATTTAAAAATTACCTTAAATTAATTTTTTAACTATAATTAATATATTAATTTTAAATTTCAGTTAATGAAAATAGTTGCTTTCATGGACGAAATATTGATATTCATGAAGAACTGTGAATATAAAGTACAGTACTTATTTTTGAAATTATTCTTTGATATAGTACAAGTTTGAAAATTTCATTTGATGATGAAATATTTTACATTATTTTAATAAGAACTTGAAAATGAATTTTTCAGTTTTTTTGTTTAAAAATTTTTCTGATATATTTATATTATCACTATTACTATTATTTTCAGTTTTTTTTATAACAATTAATTTTACTTTGTAATTTATTAAAATTTGCTAGTTATGGCCACTTTCTTATTACACATATTATGATCTATAATAGATAATATACAGACTGTTTCAACTTATGTAGATTTATACTTATATATATATAGATTCCCTAATTAAAAACAAAAATGTCCTGATTGAAGCAGATAAAGTATAATGCAGAGATATGAGCATTTTTCTTCTAATTTCATCATTTATCATAAATATGTGCATTTATGTGTTTATTAGATTAGTTTTAGTTAATAAGTTGGACCCTTCTTGAAAAACTGGAGATATGGGATTTGGAATTGAATCCAGATTCTTCAAGATAGTAAACAACTGCTTTGCCATATGATTCGTATGCTTATTCCTTAATACAACTATTTTTAATATTATGTCTTTGTGATGGCATATTCACGTTTGCCTGAATCTTATTTGTCTGATTCCCACTTGCCCGAATTCCATTTTCCTGATTCATAGTTGTCCGATTCTCCAATTGCTCGAATCAAACTTATTTGATTCGTATTTGACTGAATCCAGCTTAACTGGTTTTAGATTTGCTATAATATCATTTTTCCGAGTTTTATTAGCCAGAATATTACTTTCCTAGTCATTTCTTGACTTTTCCAATTTCCGAATTGTGTCTTATTGTATGAGGATTACTATTTTTCCATACTGATAAAGGGTTATGGTGATTAAAAAGAATTTGATGACTGCTGGCTTAGATAATTAGTGAATTCTTTTTTTTCAGAAATAAACAATAATATATCGATCACTGTTTTAAGAATTATATTTTTTTCTTCAGATATTTATTTATTTAAAAATTTAATATTATCAGTCCTATTATAAAATAATAAAAGATTTTCAACTGACTGATATTATTAGAGAAAGTATTTCAACATTATTAAATGATGAATTTAATATCATTTATAAGGAAAAATTAAAATGGAATCCAAACCTGTTTACAAGTACGGGCAGTACAAGTTAAATTTTGTTTGTGCATAAATTTATAAAAACATTCTAATTACAATTCTTGATGACTAAAGAACAGCTAAATATGTCTGACTATTTAGGTCAATGAGCATTTCAGCACCCTTAATTTACATTAGTTACCCGCAATTAAATTTTCACAGATATCAAAAAACCATTTGGAGTGCCGAAGAATAAAAATTCCATTAATTTAAATAATAAAAAAGTTTAACTGATTGTCAGAAATATGGTGATTTATTTTTTAATTAATTGCAATTGAAATACATGAAAATATATACAGTCAATTCCGCTTAATTGGGACTAATCCATTTTGGCCCAATTGAACGGCTGCCCCAATTAAACGAACTAATAATAAATTCTAAAATAAAAATATGTAATATGTAGGTAAAAAAATAATAATTAGGTACCTATTTTAATGCTTTATTAAACAAAAAAAATAATAATTAGGTATCTATTTTAATGCTTTATTAAAATAGGTACCTCTAATAATTAGGTACCTATTTTAATGATTTATTAAAATAGGTATCCTAATGTAATTAGGTACCTATTTTAATGCTTTATTAAAATAGGTACCTAATTATTAGCTTTTTAACAATCTTCTCTGACTTCGCTTTCAACACTGGGCCGCTGATATTCACGCCTTGCCTACTAACTATAGAAAACCATTGATCTAATGCTTATTCGACTTCCAAATCATTTCCATCACACTTTCTTTTGGATGTTCCTGGAATTTCTTTCTGTAATGCCCACTTCTCACGCACTTGATTTTCTTGTAGGAGACGAGCTATGGTAGATTTTAGTCCACCAGTTATATCAGCGAATTTACGATGGCGTGTATTAAATGGCTGGCTTTTAATTTTATCCAGCCAAGCAATTTTACTTGAAAGTGTAAAATCATTTCTTGGCATCTTGGCAAAGATTTAAAAATTTTAAATAAAATCAACACTGTAAATGAATATCGTTAGGTACATAGTAACGGACTCTTAAGGAGACGCATATTTGCCAGATGCACGACGATAGATGACTGATTTGCATCACGCTGTTGCCAAATAATAGTGTACATAGTGTTGACATACTTTCGAAAAATCCCTAAAATATGTCAAAAATTGTTAAATTCCTTTCTGCTACTGTCCAATTAAGCGAAAAGTTGTCCACTTAAGCGTTTAAATTATGTATTAGTTTATTAGTTTGGTTTCTGTTCTTTCCCAAAAAAGCGGCTGTCCCAATTAACCGGTGATCCAATTAAGCGAAATCAATTGTATTAGCTTTATTAAAAGTAAAATAATAAATTATTCTATTTAAAATATAGAGTTAGAAAACTGACTATTATTATATTTGAGAAATACAGAAATAAGCAAATGTTGTAATAACACAGTATTAAATAAAAAAATGCGAAAGTGTGTAACAAAAGCATAATAAATACTGTATAGTGCTAAGATTTAAAATGATATCAAATTAGAAATTTACAGCCTGTAAAAAATGCTTTTGTGAGGATTCATGCAATGTATGTATGGCGAAACTATGTTCTTCCAACATGTGTGAAATTCCGTCGTCAGGAAATGGCAGAAAACGTTATTATAGTTTACCAATATTTTGTTTGGATATATCTGAATTTAATCCATTTTTTAACACTAATTTTTGCAACCATACTATGACTATTCCACCAACTCTAATTTAACATTTTTTAAGATCCAAAGTATTTTTTATTTATATTTAAAAATTGTTACAATTAATCAATTAATTTCTAAAATAATCACATCACCTAAAAAAAAAGATCATGGGCCCACCACGCTGTAAAAATTTTTCGTTGCGACTTGCTTTCAAAAAGGTTGCCACCCACTGCTTTATAAGGATATGTGAATATTACATGATTTAGAATATATATTCAATATTATCAGTAAGTAAACGATAAGCATATAGGTCATTCCTAGATGCAAGAATCTAGTTATTTTTTAAGCTACACAAATATAGATCAATATTAAATTTCGAATCAATTATCTAACATAGATTGAATAAGTTCTATTTTTGAGATCATTATATAATTTACAAATATGAATTCGAGAAAGTATAATTTTGAAAAGTAAAAGATGGAATATAACAAAAAGAATTTTGATCAAATGAAATTTGGAAAAATCACATTAGAGAAAGAATAAAATTCAAGTAAACATAAAGCCAATAATTATGGTAAAACTTTCTCATAAAAGTAAAATTATGTAACTGATCAAAAAACTTTTCCAAATCAATCGAATGCAATCGCAATTACTTCATAATCATCAACTTAAATACTAGGATTTTTGAATCATTCTCACCTGCTAATGGATTATGTTGTGACTGTATTCTATCTTCATAATTGTCATAACCTGAAATATTCAATTAAGATAAAGATAACTGAAATTTTCGACTTACAGAAATAAATTTATTATATAAATATTATTAATGATTTTCCTAATTGTTATATGAATATTTGATAGTTCCTATGAAATATATTTAAGTTTATATTATAAAATATCTTAATCAAAATATAATTTTTTATATAAAATTCTAATTTATTACTGATTGTTAATTTATTCTTGAATTTTAGAGACTAGAAGAAACATTTAAATTTAATATAAAATTAAAAAATAGAATATTTATAAGTACAATATTAAATTTATGATAGATAATAAAATCTGCATAATCGATATTCGTTTATAAATGCTATTTAATCTCATATTACTCCTTACAAAAAATATCAATTTTCCCAATTTAATTATTACAGATTTACGAAATTTATAATTGTTAAATTCAGTTTTCAAGATTTTAAATAATTTGATTAAATTAACAATATAATTACCGGTAATATTGTAATTAATTTTATAATATATTTCTTAAAACATATAAACCTACATTATATGCAGTGTTTTTTAGATATTATATTTATTTTTACATACCATATCTTATACAAGCAGGAAATTCATTTCGAGGATACCAGGTTCTAGTTTCTGTTCGGCAATATAGCATGTGTACTATTCTTCCATCTGGAAAATAGTAATTTGTTTTGCATGTACCTGTACAATTCCTAAAAATATAAAAAGTATTAATGATTATATAATATAATTATAATATATTTTAGCAACATTATTAATTAATAAGAGTTTATTTTATATATAAGAAAAATTAATAGTATTTAAATAAATACATTAGGCTTATACAGGGTGGGCCAAGATAAACCGAACTCAACTAAGTAATGAACATATGAATCGGGTTCGGTTTATCTTGACTACCCTGTATTTCACAAAAAAACATATTATATCATTCATCATCAATTCTTATCTGAATGACAAAAAATTTCATTATTATTTTCAACTTTTAAATATATATATATATATATAAGTTGACTTATATTTGATATTGACCCATTAATAAAATTCATAACAAAACATTTGTATATATAAAAAATCCAAAATTTGATTAACAGTGATATTTAGAGTAACACAGTAATGTAATATAAGCGTTAATTTTGATGTGTTTGGTGATATTAAGATTTTTAAAATGATTATTAATGCTAGTGAAAATCAAGAAAGCAGTAAATTCCATATAAATTAAATGGCTAGGATTATTTACTTTCAACTGGTGTAGCAGTTTGATACTCAGTTATCAAGTATTCGTAGAAATACTTGATAACTGAGACGAATAGCTAAAGCTTATATATAAGCTAATTTTCTTAAGTATTTATAATATTTCTAAATTATCGATGACAAGACTAATTTCTTAGTTACAA
The DNA here is from genome assembly GCA_000484575.1 of Olivierus martensii. NCBI lineage: Eukaryota > Metazoa > Arthropoda > Arachnida > Scorpiones > Buthidae > Olivierus > Olivierus martensii. The sequence continues at coordinate 67,167 of AYEL01072702.1, forward strand.
TTCATAAATTTCTTACTTAGATAAATTAAAGGCTATAAAAACTTTGTAAATCATATAATCATGTTAGTAACTTTAAGCAATATTTTCCGAATCCTCAATGAAAATCGATTTCTACAAAAACTATTAAAATAAAAAATGAAAAAGATAATATGTCTACTTTTTTATACTTTTAATATGGAACTTATTACTACTATTTTTAATCTACTTTTAATATGGAAATATTGTACAGTATTCAAAGTTATATCTAAAGTTTAATGAATAGAAAAACATCAATATTCAAATTAACTACAAGATAACAAAATAGATCTAATTTTGATATTTAATAATTTGTTCCATTTTTCGGTTTATCGTTTTTATTTTTGAAATATTTAAGCTATAGTTTTTTTTTTTTATCAGAAACAGTTATCTTATATAGACATTTGATATTATCTAAATAATTTTCAGTTATGAAAATTATCTTCATAAAAATTAATTCGTTTTATATAGATGATCCCTCAATTTATTATGAAATTATGCTTATGGAATATTTTTAAAATTAATATTTTACAATGAAAAATTTTACATGCAAATTTTTATAAACTGCTTTAATATGATCTACAGTAGGGTTCTCACAGTCAACCTTCTTTTACTCATACTCTAATGTAAAAAGTGGGTTCTTATTTCTTGCTAACATTTCAGTTTTATTTGTTAATTATGATTATCACATAGGGGTGTGATAAAATTAACTGTTTTATGGTCTGGTTATTTCCTTTAAATTTTATTTTCGTTCATGCATCAGTGATGAAATATATTTAATTAATGCTGTTTTTAACCTTTTCAATTCATATTTCTGCTAATACGAATAAACAAAAAAAAAATGTAAGTAGCGGGAATAGAACTCGGGCCGACTGCATGGGAGTTTGCCGCTTAACCACGCTGCCACACCAACTCGTCGTTAATTAGTATAACGAACTGGTATACTTTCGTCGCGTCTTTCTTCGAGGTCATTTTTCTCCATAATGGCTAGCCATTGGCCTCTAGCCTTTTACTGTGTTTTAGTACTAGTCAAGAACTCTTACAGAAATAAATTTCGTTTCATTCCATTTTTTGGCCTTCATGCCCTCTCCTTGTAAGTAATAGTGGGAAGATGTTAATGACAAATTTGTTGACTGAGCATTCAACTAAATAAAATTGCTGATAAGTATTGATTTTCAATTAAATATACAAACATTTATTATATAATAATGGCAATTATTTCTTTTATATAAAAATATAAAGATCTTTTAACCTTTTTTTTATTGAATAATCAAGAAAAAAATTTCAAAAAACTTCTAATACAAATTGATGATTTTTCAATCTTTAATTAAAATTTAAATATAAATAAATATTAATATTTAAAAATTAAAAATAAAAAAATAAAATATATATTATTTATTTAAAAAAAAAATTTTAGAAATATAACATAATACTGTATAAAATATTAAAAAGGTAAAATATAAAGGCTATATAAATGTAAAATACTGTATATAATAAAATTTCTTTGCCATGTTTTAGTGGCTACATCCTTCAATTGAAATCAACACTTTTTCAGGAATCATCCAACTTTATTGTTCAACTTAATGATCTTATAAATTCAAATAATAATTAAACTAGCACAACTCTAATATATTATTATTTATTGGAAACAAAAAATAATATTTTAACACAGTTATCAATTGAAATTTTCTAAACATTCTGGTTCCCACATGTTAGCCAACTAACAGAATTTTGATGTTTTTAAACTTTCATGATATTACCCAAAGAATTTCATAGTTTTGAAGATCCAAAAGTTTATCCATATCATTCAAATTTTATAGGGTATAATGATAGGAAATGATATCTATTGGTAATTAGTAATTATCAATCACATTATCAGTAAAGATTATAATCTTTGTCTTTCAAAATAAAAATAATTCAGCTATTATAGTTATTGATTGGTATTAATTTTTTTCTTGAATATTATAGAGATATACATTATAGAACTCATTCTCAGTTGATTTAAATCTGGTTGAATAAAATTTGCTGACTTATTTTCTGAGTAGGAGGATGTGACAACTAGTGTTTCTGATTTCCCGGCTTTTTTCATTCCCGGGAATTTCCGGGAAATCCCGGGAACATAAATGCCATTCCAGGGAATCTCGGGAATGCATTAAAATTTAATAAAATCTAAAAAAGTAGTTATTTATAATTAAATGATTACTACAAGTAAGAATTATTTGCAATAGGGATATCATGCACATCATATTTATTTCTCCATAAATTAATTAGACTTAGCCATAACTAATATAGCCAAGTATTAATTTTCTATCATATAATGATTTTAGACAAAATAATAATATTAATTACAGATTATAAATGTAATAGAAAATACTTTTTAGTATTTTATAAAAAATTGTTGTCACAAAGCAGAAAATAAGATAATTTTTTCGAAAAAATCTATATACTACAATCATAAAGAAATTTCTAAATTTCATTAATGAAAAACGATTGCTCTTAATAAAATATTATTCTTTTTATTTATATAGTTTATAATGAATTTATTATGACTTTGTTTATATTGTGCATGATATCCCTATTGCAAATAATTCTCCTTACTTGTAGTAATCACATATTACTAAATGGCTGATTTTAAACAGTAGTAACAATATCAACTTAGAAAAATCCCACATCAGAGGTGAGAAATCTTTTTTTAGTCAATGCATCAAAAATACAAAAAAAATCATATACCTTATTAAATAAGAATTGATGTGAGCCCATGATGAGGTATTTAAACATTTATCAAAAAATTATTATTTTATCAATACAAAAAATAACGAATGTTTTTATTTTTATGAATAAAAATGTTTATTAAACATTATTTTTTTATGCCTTATATCCAGAAAATCTTTGTGTTCTTTTTGATATATATGGTATCATTACTGTACATTGTATTAAGAAAATATGCTTCTCGTATAAGATAACTATTTTCTCATTTATACAGATGGACCTACATTAGAATCAATACATTTCATTAAATGTGTGGCAAAAGTTCTTTATTCCACAAATAAAAAGTAATACACTTAAATAATGATAATAAAATCATTTTTTTATATTTATATTTTTTTTAATTTATGACGTTAGAAAAAGAAAGAAATTTTTTCACAAGTTATGGGACTTAAAAATAATTTTCAATAGTTTGAAATATAGCCAATCTAATAAATTACAATACAAATTAGAAAAGATTGATAAGATTTATATTATTTCTAGTACTCATATATCCCTATTTCACTAAAACATTCTACAAATAAAAGACTTCAAATTCTTTTGTACAAATTGACAATGAACTTTTTTAAAATTTATTTCATTATAACAGGAATATTAAAACTATAATTTTGTAGATTTGAATGGCGTGATTTACTAGACAACATACAAAATTTTAAAACGTCTAAATTAAAACATAAAATACAGTAATTCAAATACCTGATAAACGTCTATTTTCTTCTTCTTCCAAATTATCATATCTTCCTCCTGTATTTATTTCACTATCTGAAATGAATTTTATTTAGGTTTATTTTTTATTTAGATAATTAAAATTGTAAAAATTTTAAATTAACTACATTCGGTAAATCTTAAATAATATTAAGAATTCCAACTAGTGTGAGTAATTAAATCTGAAGATATTTGATAGAAATAATTTGTAAGCTAATTAAAATAGAAAATATACAGTAATCATCATGCTTAATTAAAATAAAAAATTTTTAAAACCTATGCAGTTTAACAGTCGATAAAATTTATCATAAATATTTTAAATCATTAAAATAACATAAATCGCCATTTATGAGCATATTTGTTTAAAATAATAGTTTATGATTTGTTTAGATTAAAATCAAGTATGAATAATAAAATCAATAAAGTAATAAAAATAAATATATAGTGTGTTTTACAATAACTAGTCGTTTTCTCCAAAATGATTTGTATTAATACAAAATTAATAACAAATGTTGCTATCAAATCATATCTGAACTTTTTCAAATAAAATATTTTCAACAAGTCTTAAAATATATTTTTCAAAGCCAAAATTTTCCTTTTCTATCTTTTTAATAATCATAAACAAAAAATTTCAATGCAAAAGTTGAAGATCATGAACGTAATACTATTAAATAAAATCTTTAGATTAAACGAAATTTTATTAGTTAGTAATTATTTTTCGTAAGGTTAGCGCGATCTTTAAGTTAACAATATTTTTTAAGTTTAGTTTATCATGTTGAAGAGATGATTTTTGAAATACAAATCACCACCTGTAGTTATTTTTGAATTACATAAAGGTAAAATACTACTGAAAATGATCATTTTTAAGAGCAGGATCTATTGCAGTGAAATGAAATATGAAATAACAATTACAAACCATTAATAAATCATTAAAAAACAATAAATTAATGTAGAAATAAAATCAAAATAACATTTGAATATTTATTATATTACACTCCTGATGAGGATATCAGGCTGAGGATGGCTGATTCATAAGGTGTTCGATGATCCGGATCCTTCTCGTCTAGTATTCCTATATTCGATTAACTTATCGTTGAAAAAATATTATTTCTTCTAAGACGATCGAAAATTGACCTTTTTCCACTATATAATTAGTTATTATTTTTCATTTAAAAATCACCTAATTTTCATAAATTTTATACTCAACATTGGGTTGCCCGGAAAGTTCATGTCGATTTTTGATAGGTGGCATTAGGACATGTTTGAATATATCAGAATGATTAAAAACAAATGACATGTGTACATATTTTAAAAGGGATATTTCAGCCATCTTTAGAAAAAAGATTGATTAGAATATATTGATTTTTATCAGTTTTATACCGTCTTGAATATGGAAAAAAAAACAAAGTCCATTATAGACTTGATGCACAGATATACACTTGATGCTTACTATATAGATATAAACTTGATGCTTTTCCTTTATCAGAAAGAAAAAAATGCCAGGCAAGCAGCAAAAAGATATGTATTCTTTACAGGGAAAGTGCTATAGCTGAAAGAACTGTGCGGAAGTGGCTTGTTAGATTTAAAGCTAGTGAATTCAATCTTGACGACCAAGAATACCCGGGTTGACCTTCCACCACTAATGAAGATCAAATCAAAACACTGATCGAGAATAGCCCATATTACATGGCATGTGAATTAGCAGAAATGTTAAAAATATCATAAACCACCATCCACTATCAGTTCGTGAAATGATCGTGGATGGTGATCGTTTCACGTGAATCGTTTTGATGTATGGGTTCTGCACAATTTAAGGGACAAAAATCTCACAGATCGCACTTCTAGATAGACTGGTTCTACAAACGCAATGAGAAGACATCATTTTTAAAGAAAATAGTGACGGTTGATGAAAAATGGATTATTTATAATTATGTTGAGTGAAAAAGATTCTAAGATAAGCGAAATGAATTACCATTAGCCACTCCAAAAGCTGATCTTCACCCGAAGAAAGTCATGCTCTGTATCTGGTGGACTAGAAAGGAATCCTGCATTATGAAATTCTACCAAACAATCAGTCGATAAATTCAGACAAATATTGCTTACAACTAGATGAATTAAAGACACCAAAAAAATCTAGAACTAGCTAATCAGAAGAGCATCGTGTTTCATTGGGACAATACCCCAATTTTTGTTGACTACTCAACAAAAATTGTTGGAGCTTGGCTGGGATGTGCTATCCCACCCTCCATATTCACCAGACATTGCACCTTCTGATTTTCACTTATTTAAGTCTTTGCAAAATTCCCTTAAAGGCAAAAACTCTTTCTTTGGTCGATTTAAAAAAACCATATTAAAATATTTTTGCTAAAAAAAAATTCCCTTAATGGCAAAAACTCTTTCTTTGGTCGATTTAAAAAAACCATATTAAAATATTTTTGCTAAAAAATCGGAAAAGTTCTGGACGGATAGAATCTTCAAGTTGCGTGAAAGATGAAGAAAGGTTGTGGAACAAAATGTTAACTATATAATCGAATAAATATATATCGAACTTTAAATGTGCTGCCTTTGAATTTTCTTTAAAAATCGACATGAATTTTTCGGATAACCTAAACATTAAAGCAAGGTTCCCCAAACTACGGCTCACAAGATTTTATCCGGCCTGCTGACATATGTTTCTTATGAAAAAAGTTTTGCAATATATAAACACAGGAAATTAAATAAGAATACCAAAAAATTATAAATATTCTGAATATTTATTTCGTAAATTAAATAAGGTCATTCAAATATCATAATTCTTTGAAAAAATACTTCGTTATTTAATTCAGGGATTGCAAACGCCATCATTTTATACGTTAATTAACAATTGCTACGCTGGCGAATCGCGTTAGCAAAGTAAAATTTTTGTTTTTATATTTCAATGACGTTAGTCTACGTCACAACATGGTGACGTAGACTAAATTTTAGCCAGAACGCTAAATTTATCTTAATAGTGCAATAAAATGAATGATTTTCGTACAATTTTCTCTAATGTACATGTTAAAATAAGACATAAAACATAAAATAAGTATTATTTTATCACTAATTATAAATACCGGTAATTTTCTTTGGAAATTAAAATAAAACCGTTGTAGTGATCCTAAGCACGTGATTTATCCATTTTAAAATCTGCAGAGCGACAAAATCTGTAAAAAACTACTATTATGATTATAGAACGTGGACTATTCACAATTAATTCCAGCTCACCAACAACATTTTTAGAGAACGATTTCTTGTTTAATTACAAAATCCTCAATCTATTCTAATCTGACTCGCCATTCATTAGAAAATTGTCTTGTGCGGCGTTTTTCTAAAAAGGTTTGGGATTCCCTGCATTAAAAATATTAATCTCAACAAGAATGCGTGAAATGAATAATGTGAAAATTAAGTTTAAATTAAGAACGAGCATAAATAGAAAATGAAATATTTTCTTTAGTCTATGACGATGGATGACTTTAAAAAAACTGAAAAGTCAGCTAGTTTAGCTAAACTTTTAATAATAATTAGCTGTGATAATAATTCCATTAAAGAATGCTCCGATCGGCCAAACAGGAGGCTGATGCCATCTTAAATTTACCATTTAATCGAAAAATATCGTTAACAGAACTAATGAAACTCTACGAGAAGATTGTTAATCAAAATATTGCTAACCCATGTTATCGTTAATCGAGACCACTATATTGTATATTTATTATTAAGGACAACTTCAAATGAAATATTAGAAATATTTTAAAAAACGGCAGTCAATAATAAACAAATTTTTGAAGTGATAGACTGTAAATGATACGCGATTGGAAAATCGCGTATTCTAAAAATTCCTAATTAGAAATCTTCGAAGTGAAATAACTACTAAAAAATTAATTTAAAACTTCATAATAAAGATATTTGAAAATTAATTTTAATAATGCATCTTTTCACTTTAAAATATATTTATGTTCCAAATTTAACCACTTATTTAGAACAATAGAAATATCTATAGTAAATCTTTATAAGATATCTTGAATAATATACACTTAAGAATATTTTAAGTTTATTCAGCATTAGTGAGATTTATTTAACCCATGCCTAATAGAGTTAAAACTAAAAGCTAGTAAAATGTTTAAAATTATAATATCTAAATCAAAACTGCCAACTTTTGCTGAAAAGGATTATCTATAACAGGGGTCGGCAAACTGCGGCTCGCGAGCCACATGTGGCTCTTTGGGTTCATACATGTGGCTCTGAAATAAAATTGAAAATGAAAAAAATCATAGTTTTATTTATAAAATTTATAAATAAAACTATGATATTTTACATGGAATCTTAAAAAAACTATATAATTTTTTCACATATTAGTGATTTCATTTGTTATATAGGTCTCACAATACTTCGTGGCACTAAATGCGAGAAGAGTGACGTCAGAGAAGGGAAAGGGAAGATGGAGGGGATGGCTGAACATAATGAGGGCAATTTTTGCATATTATAGGCAAATCACTGCCTACAATATGAAAAATTGCTCTCCTTGGTTTTAATCAGTGCGAGCAATGAGTCTTAGTGCTTATTGCTCACACTGATTAAAACCATGTTTGTGTTTGTGTGTGTGTACACATCAATATCTTATATATATATAAAAATGATATTGAAATATAGTAAAAAATTTTCTGCATATTTGCTAGAGGGAATTTACTTTTTCTCTAACAATGGGGTTAAAGTACATTATTTTGTTAATATACTTTAAACTCTATAAAAGTATATTATAGCAAACTTCAGATTTGCTGGACAGATTATAAACAGGATTAACTTTAACTTTTTGAAGCTCGACATTGTATGCCATACAAGGTTAAGCAATACATAGCAGTGTAATTGGATGTACAGTCGGTTGCATAAAGTTTTGTACCTAAGCGGAAGGTGTTCGGCTTCAATCTAATAGTTCAAAGCAATGTGATTCATCAGTTCAGGCAAATCATTCGAACTCTTAAGTATCGGATGATTCCATTAACTGTTGTCGTAGCAATGGGGGTGGGAGACGATTCCATTAACTGTTGTCGTAGCAACGGGGGTGGGTAATTTTAATTTAACTGTTGTCATAGCAACGGGGGTGGGTAATTTTAATTACACGTGTTAATTTTTTTGTCTATGACTTTGGATGTTCTGTAGGGAATTTTTGTTTTATTAATAATGAACTAACCGATTTTGTTATTAATGAAACAAAAATGGTACATATTATCACTAATATTATTGCACAATCAAGAGATAAGTTGTTATATCACTCGCTATTGAATAAAACAAGAGTGACAAAGAGGTGTATCAAAGTCATAAACCTGAAACATACTTTTTCAGTGTATTTTTAAAGTTTATATTAATTACAGTAATAATGCCAAAAGCTGTAGATAATAGCTAATTATATACTTAAAGTATCTACATATTGGAAATTATTTTCATGTTAGTTTACACCATTTACACACAACATCCTTGTTTCTAATAATGGCATTTTATTTTGGTTGTCTGAACAATCTCACAGTTGGGTAACTGTGGGTAATGGAGTTTCGTGTGTAAATTTTATTAAATCGAGAGGTTTGAATCACCGGCATTCCAGCAATTGCTGCAGGACTTGGAATCGGAATATGGAGATCTCGTTTTTCATTGTGAAGTTCGCTGACTTAGGAAGTGGCTAAACACTTTTGAAGTCGTTCTCAGAAGGCGAATTTGTGAAAGAGTGCTTAATAGAAGTGGCAAAATCTTAGTTTATCCAGAACAGTCACAAGACGAATAGGTGCATTGGCAGAAAACATAAAAGTAGCGCTTGGCGAAGTCGTGGAAAAATGTGTAGCATTTTCCATAGCATTGAACGAAAGCACTGATATTACTGATACAGCGCAACTAGCAATTTTTATACGTGCAGTTGACCAAAATTTGAAAATAACAGAAGATTTGCTCGCACTTCGAGCCATGGAAGACACTACAAAGGGGGAAGATATTTTTGAAGAAATTGTTAATGTTTTTAGTGCTTTTAGACTAGACGGGGCAAAGTTAAGCGGTGTCACTACAGATGGATCTCCCGCGATGATAGGGAAAATGTGGGAGTGGTGGGTAAAATAAAATCAGAATTATCAAAGAGAAATATTGATATTAATAATCTGTTCGCATTTCACTGTATCATTCATCAAGAAAATCTCTGTGCTAAATCATTAAAATTCACGCACGTAATGGAGTTTCGTGTGTAAATTTTATTAAATCGAGAGGTTTGAATCACCGGCATTCCAGCAATTGCTGCAGGACTTGGAATCGGAATATGGAGATCTCGTTTTTCATTGTGAAGTTCGCTGACTTAGTAAGGGCAAAATGTTTAAGCGATTTTATGAGTTAAGAAAAGAAGTGCAAACTTTTATGGATATGAAGGGCAAATCCATACTAGTCGAACCTTTGAGAGATGGTGCAGGGTTATCTGATTTTGCATTTTTAGTTGATATCAGCTACTTCAACGAGCTAAATACGAATATTCAAAACCCAGGACAACTTGCCCATGAGCTATTCACCCTGCAGGACTTGGAATCGGAATATGGAGACCCCGTTTTTCATTATGAAGTTCGCTGACTCAGTAAGGGCAAAATGTTGAAGCGATTTTATGAGTTAAGAAGTGCAAACTTTTATGGATATGAAGGGCAAATACATACTAGTCGAATTTTTGAGATGCATGGTTATCTGATTTTGCATTTTTGGTTGATGTCACCAGCTACTTGAACTAGCTGTAAAAATGCCCTTGCACATGAACTATCTTCATTAAATACAGAATTTACATCCAGATTTGAAGATTTCAGTTCCAAATATTCATGACACCTTTCGACCTGGACATGGAGCAAGTAGAAATGTCGTTTCAAATGGAATTACTTGAACACCAGGCAGATGATGTTCTGAAAAGTCAGTTTCGTGAGGTACCTCTGCAATATATTTATGAGACATGTTTCCAAAGATAAATATCCAAATTTAATTAATTTTAGATGTAAAATAATGTCCCTCTTCGGCAGTACTTATTGCTTTGAGCAATTTTTTTCAAAAAACCTGAACTTCAGTTCCAAATAGACCTTTCGACGTGGACGTGGAGCAAGTAGAAATGTCGCTTCAAATGGAATTACTTAAACTTCAGGCAGATGATGTTCTGAAAAGTCAGTTTCGTGAGGTACCTCTGCAAGATTTTTACGTGAGACATGTTTCCAAAGATAAATATCCAAATCTAATTAATTTTATATGTAAAATGATGTCCCTCTTCGGCAGTACTTATTGCTGTGAGCAATTTTTTCAAAAATGAATTTCACGAAATCAAAAACAGATCAAGTATTATCGATACTAATTTGGAAAGCTCCTTACGCGTACCAACAACATCACTTTCACCAAATATTGAACTTCTTGCAAAAGAAAGGCAATCCCAAGAAATTTTTACGTGAGACATGTTTCCAAAGATAAATATCCAAATTAATTAAATTTTATATGTAAAATGATGTCCCTCTTCGGCAGTACTTATTGCTGTGAGCAATTTTTTCAAAATGAATTTCACGAACCAAAAAACAGATCAAGTATTATCGATACTAATTTGGAAAGCTCCTCATGTGTAGCAACAACATCACTTTCACCAAATATTGAACTTCTTGCAAAAGAAAGGCAATCCCAAGTTTTTCATTAGTTAGAGTTTGAACACTATATTATTTTATTATATGCAATACCAATGCTTTGTATACTTACATATCTGTACATTCTCTTTTTTAAATAAATACTATCATCATCAATTGTTTTTGTTTTGGTCGTGGTCCACTATAAATTTTTCTATACGGCCCCCTACAAAAAAAAGGTTGCCCACTTTTTTTTAATAAATACTATTATTATCAATTGTTTTTGTTTTGGGCCCGTAGTCTCGCCATAAATTTTTCTATACGGCCCCCTACAAAAACAGGCTGCCCACTCCTGGTTTAGAATAAAATTTTATAAGTCTGTAAACCAGTAAGTTAGTTCTTAACCGGTGTTCCCTGGAATTCTGATGTTCCACGAAATTATGAAAGCGAAGTGTACTTGAATGATCTTAGCGTACTACGCAGTATGTATTTTATAATATAGACAAGAATCAATTTGCATTTTCGAATAAACTAGCTTACCCACAAAAGCACTTAAGATTTTGCTACAGTTTTCGATATCATATTTGTGTGAGCTAGATTTTTCAACATAAAAACTAGAAAACGCAAAAGACAGAAATATTGATGAAGAAATGAGGGTAACTTTATCACATATTAGACCTGACGATGCTTAAATCTGCAAAAAACAATTAACTCAGACATCGCATTAAACTTGATTTAAAAAATGTTCCATTTTTCTAAAAGTTACTTTTACAGTTCTTAAGAATATATGTTTTTTAATTAAATAACAGTAAAAAAAAAAAAAACGTTAATGTGTAATGTATAATTTTTAGTAAAATACACGTTCATGCATATTTTTGTTATTTGTTTTATGACCTTAGTGATATAGTGTTCCGCAAATTTTCTTTACAATCAAGTTGTTCCGTGACTTCGAAAAAGTTAAGAATCACTGCTGTAAACAGTAGGAATTTTCTAAATACGATTTTTCTTTCTTTTTCATTTTCCATTTTTGATTAGTAAATATTTCTCTCTCTGTAATTTTACTTTTATTTTTATGGTCAAGTATTCCAATGACAAAATAATGTATATACCAAAACTGAAATTTTATTATATTAAAGCTACTATATTCATTAAAAGATTAAATAAGCACGAAAATATTAACAAATATCACCATAATTATTAATCATCAATATCATTTCAAAAATTTTATTGAGGAAAAGACAAAAATAATAATTTTCGAAAACTGAAACAATGCACAGTATTTATTAAATTTAAATTAGTATCTCGTTCATTTTTTCATTAATGAAATTATGATGCCAGTAAGAATTAATAGAATTATGTTAACTCTCCAGATATAATTCCTATAATTATATTATTTAAGCAATTTAGAAGTTAATGGATTTTATTTAAAAATTAAGAAAGATAACTTCAAATTTTGCAGAATCAATATTAATATAATATACTGATAAACGGATTATCAAGCTAATTAATTTTTGTTTGGAGATAATTTAGAGAACAATGGATTTGAAAAACGTTAAGATGCTTAAGATTTTTCATTTTATGTGATATTTTTATATAGTCAAATATTCTGCTTGATGTTAAGTGATATTATTTGAATATTACATATATATTACATTCATAATCGAAAGTCCGCGATTATTGGAAGTTTTTTTTTTTTGTTTTGTTTTATTAGTGCAAAACTTTAATAAAAAATGGAAAATTTACAGTTTTGTCTTTTAGAATTAAAATATAAGATAATTAATCACGGATATGCTTTTTATATTATTTTTATCTACATATGTCGATATATTATCGATAGTCATATACAGTAAAACCTGTCAAGTTGGACACCTCTCTATGTTTAACGAATTTTCCTAGAACCAGACAAAAGCCTATACAGTATTTTACTATATATCCAAACTTCTATATCCTGGACACCTATCTATCTTGTATCTTGAACAACTGTTTGTAATAAGATGGACACTTTTTGATCATTAGTTGAAATAAAATCTTAAATTTTATTTAGGTTTAGAAGATTATCCAAAGGAATTTGTGAAAGAAAAACTTATAACATTGATTAGTCATGCCTTGAGATGGTCAAATCTTAAAATTATAGCAAGAATATTTTATTGAAATAAAATTTAAAATATTTGGGCTATAATTAGCTAGTTTTGGTATTTATAGACGTCGGTTTATATTGTATATTTTTTCTTTCAGAATTGTGTACTATTTGTTCTGTTGCTGTGATTAAGCTTTCCTTAGAGATCTTAAAAAGCAGTAAAAGAAAATCAAATAAACTGATATTAGATCAAAAGAAACAAATTACTGATCATTTACTAATTTCTATATAGTGAGACGGATTTATGTTGCATGACAAGAAGTTTCACAATTAACTATTCAGAAATTATTTATGTTGCATGACAAGAAGTTTCACAATTAACTATTCAGAAATGTTTTAAAAAAGCTGGGTTCCCTTATAGATACAGGATGGAATGCAAGAGGTCAATAACTTTTACCTAGGAGAAGAACTGAGTGCTCTTCCTGAGAACTATCATCATAAAATATTAACTGTCGTCAAAATTTGCAAAATCTTCAATCTTGTCCATCATGAATATGAAATCACTGGCTGAATATGAAATCTTATCAATTAAATCACTGGCACAGCCAGTAATAATTGAAAAGATTATATCCAGCTCAATTCATATAGAGACTTTGTTGGAATAATCATGACCCCCTACAAAAAAAGGTTGTCCCCCTGGTTTAATATTTCGTGAAATATGTATTTTATTTTTCCATATCCAAATGTATATAGTATCAGAAAATATTAAATTACGATTCATGAATGTTGCCAACTGAATATTACAAGTTATCATATAGCTGCCGCAATGTGCAAATTCTTCCCTTCCTTATCATCTTCACTATTTTCCGGAGTGTAAATGTGATTTCTAACTATACCAGGATTATATAAGTGGATATGAATAGATAGCTACACTAAATAGACAGTCTTAAACTCTTTCTAATGAATGTTACTATCTATCTAGAAATTTAATTGTAGTTACTTCAAATTTAGAAAGTTCTATTAGTAAATAATCTCGCGATTTTATTCTTTAGGAAATGTTCAGAAAGAAAAATATTTCATAATAGTTGTGATTCAATTAGTTTCATAATATTAAAATATTTTGAATAAATATGAGGTTTGAAATAACAAATAAAATGAATGCGTGAAATAATTTTCTGATCATATAAAGTCCCTACTTGGGAGATGTTCAACGAATGTTATCAAAACAGTAAATTTCTAATGCATAACATGATAGTAGTTAGTACTTTATGTTTCTAAGTGAATTTTTTTAAATCGGAGAATAAAAAGACAAGAAGATAAACAAGTTATTTAATTTCTGAAGAATATGAATATTAAAGAATCTGAAGGGTAAAACTGTAGACAAAACCAACATAAATAGTCTAAAACAATTTTTCTAGAATAACAATATTTCACTAGAAGAGCCGGGCAGCGCCAGGCACATTCTGCTATATATAAAATTGATTATTCATCGTCGATGAAATCGATTAATTAAAATCGATTGAACCGACTTATTAAAAACTCGATATAATCAATTAATTACATCTCAATTATATCGATTTTAAAGTAATCAATTTTATCAATTTTAATTAATCGATTTTATCGATTTTAAATTAATCGTTTTTATCGATTTTTAAGTAATCGATTATATCGATTTTGACTAAATTGATTAAATAAAATTATTTAATTAAATTATTTAATTTTAATTACATCCGGATTTAATTAAATAATTTTATTTAATCAAAATTAAACAATTAATTTTATTTAATTAAAACTTGATGTTAATCTATTTTCTACTTTCTGATATTAATGGTAATGCTTTTCCCACACTGTTTGACTTAATCGGAACCAAACATTAAGGCTGAAATAGAATCTAGAATCAGTGCAGATAATAGGCTTTGTTGTCCAGCACCTGTCATATCAAAACTCCTCTCATTAAGATCAAAGATTAGCATTTATAGAACCTGAATCTGTCCTATTGTCACCTATGGAGCAGAAACTTGGATCCTGTCCAAAAGACATTAAAATACTCTACAAGTTTTGAAAATAAAATATTGCATAAAATATTTGGTCCAGCACAAGACAAATTCAGAAGAATGGAGAAGAAATCCATAAATTCTATAGTAAACTCCTTATTAGAATATAGAAAATTCAGAGTAAATCCCTAAGATGATTTAGACATATCCAGTGAATGCCTGGGAAAGACTATCAAACAAGTCTCTGTCACAGGCATTCAACTACAGGAAGCCCTTGGGAAAACCACTGAGATGGATAGTCAACAGTTGAAGGACCTGAGGGAGATAGACCTGATTGACCAGAGGGTTGACGACAGAACAGGGCGGAAGGACTGTAGCAAAGAGCCTTTGAGGCTGGATACGCTAAGAAGGAGGAGTAAATAGTAATAAAATCAATTAGAAATCCAATGTGTGATATCTGGATAATAGTACAATTGTCAAAATTTGTATAAT
Source organism: Olivierus martensii (assembly GCA_000484575.1). Lineage (NCBI taxonomy): Eukaryota > Metazoa > Arthropoda > Arachnida > Scorpiones > Buthidae > Olivierus > Olivierus martensii. The sequence goes on from AYEL01072702.1 coordinate 82,835, forward strand.
ACTGTATTTGTATTATTTTCGAAAAATTAATAATATAACATTATATAACATTATAGGTGGTCATCATCAGATAAAAATTTCTTTTCTGAATGAAATTAAATCACTTAAATTTTATTTGAATATATCATCTGACAAACGATTAGAGAAATTATTGTACTTCTAAATTTCGACAATCTTAAATCCAAAAGTTCAGCAAATTCGGTAGTCTGTTTGGTCATTATTCTATCCAACATGAATTAGGAGCCGATGAATACAAGTCATTGCAACTGTATTTAATTTATGTAATTACAAATATCTTGCATTATGTTAGCCATCCAAAATAATATTTTCAAAATGAATAGAAAGTTATATAATGAAATGTATAACTCGAATTCATACGATTATTTCTTTATTAACGAAGAATTCTGGTGGTTCCGGATTATCAGAATTCTTCTGTAAAATTACAAAAATTCATCACTACTACTCTATTTTTCTTTTTTTCAGGAATTGTGATTGTTCCGGGAAATACTCAATTAAGAAGTAATGATATCTTTTATATAATTAATTCTATTCAAGCCAAATGCATAGTTACAGATGTAGAAATATCAGGAAGAGTTGATCAGGTTAGATTTAATGCATATATATATTTATATATATACTGTAAATATTTCATTATCATTATAATCATACAATATAAATTCATTCACTAAGTAGCCTAATTCGTGTAATTCGAGAAAATTTTCGAATTGCATATCAACAGCCGAACAATTGGTGTGCCAAGCTGATATTATTTAAGTTCTGTATTATTTGCTACATATACTTAAGTTCTGTATTAAGTTCATTATTATTTGCTACATATAAAGCAATTTTTCATGTTAATTTAATTTTTTCTGCCCATTTGGATCTATCTAATAGAGAACTTTCATTGGATTTCTTATAAGTTTTAGTGTTTTGAAATTTACTTTAGTTATATTTTTCTTCTTTTTATTTGATGGTTATTTCTAGTATTCAATTTGTGTTTAGCGTTTATTTCAATTATGGAAATATATGTATTTTCCAAGGAAAAAAACTACGTTATTATAGAAATTGATGAAAATAATCAGTATTTAATTCTTGATGATGATGCACTTTATTTATAGACAAATGACACAAAGAAATGATATATATACTTAGTCCAATTCAAACATGAAGACATTAAACTTAAAAATTAGAACATTCTTTAGTATTTCAGTTTCACTTTTTTAAAATGTTAAAACAACTGTAACTGAACCTAACAAAGTGAAACAACTGTACCGTGCATCAAACCTTCAGATTATTATTAGATAACTGTTAAATTCTCTTATTGAAATATACATATATAAAAATTAAGCGTAAAAGTTAATAGCAAATAATATCTATTTTATTCATAATTTTTTCAGAGCGCCAAAAACTGTCCCTCATTAAAGATAAAAATCCTTTGCTCCGAAAATAAGTGAGATTTATATTTTTTTTTTTCTTACGAAATTTTTCATAAACCACGATGAAATAAAATTGATATTTTTTGCAATATTTAATTGTAAAATTAATTTTATTCAATTTTTAGAATAAAGGAAGGTTGGATAGATTTCAAAACTGAACGAAAAACATCATCTCGATTGGAAGAGGTCGGTCATTTATAATTTTAATTTTTTCTATCATAAAAATTCACTTAATCATGCAAATATTATATTTTTCAAGTGTGTTAAAACTGAAATAAATGATCCAATGGTTATATACTTCACGAGTGGAAGCACTGGATATCCGAAAGCTGTTTGTCACGTTCAAGAACATGGTTTTGCACCATGTGTTTTTCGCAAGTAAGTATTGTGAAAATAAAAAATAATATTTTAGAATTTCTATGAAATGTATTCAAAATAAATTAATAAATATTAAGTTTTAGCAATAAATAGTATTAAAGTGAACAGTTTTTTTCTGATAACATGAACATAAAGAGCTATTCTTTGATATATTTTTTAAATTTTCCACCTTCAATTAGATACATGTTAGATATTCAGTCGACTTCCTTGTTGTGGGGTTTATCTAATACAGGATGGGCAAAATATTTTTGGATATCATTACTATATCCTTGGTCTGCAGGTTCCGGTTGTTTTGTTCATAATTTTGATCGTTTTGATCCGAAAACATGCTTAAAAGTAAGTTTTAACATTTATAGTCTTATTCATACTTTAAACAGATTTAAATGTTTAATTGAAAGAGGAAAAAATAAATATTCGTTACATCTGAACAGCGAACAATTCCTATTTTCAGTACATGTTCAAAAAATTCATTATAGACTTTTAATTAGCTAATCATGTTTCTTCGTTCCCGAAAGCATTTAAATGATAATCTAGAAACAAAAATAACATTAAAGATATGAAGTAAATACAATCTTTTCGATTTAAAAAATGATATAAAATTTTTAGTTTAAGTATTACAGAAATTAATACAGAAAATATAGAAAAACAGTGTAATTAAGGTAGCCCATTCTGATTTTATGGTCGGTTCTGACTAAAAAATCAAAGATTGAAGAAACAAACGGTAAAACGGAGCAGACAATTTATTTTATATATTTAATAAAGTACAAAAATTCATGTTTGCACTTAATAAAAGCTATGTTTGTTCGTAATACTGTAAGAGGAATTTTAGATGTAAACAGTAATCGGCATCAGTATTATATATTATTTATATATATACTTTTAAATAATATATATATATTATTTTAAAGAGGGATTTTCTTCTGAAATAATTAATTTAATAAAATTTTTTAGTTCCCATTTATAAAAGGGAATTAAATTAGAATCTTTAGTTAATCAAGTTCGAAAATTATTTGTAAGGTAAATGTGGGGCAAACGGAATGCATTTAAGAAAATCTGCAGTATTTAAGATATTAAAACTGACAAATATATATTAGAAATATGTTATATATTGTATATATGTGCTTATTTTTCGTCAAATGAATCTAAGGCGGAGTAGGGTAAGTGGTAGTTGGGGCAAGTACATTAACGGGCGTTTTTTATTATAAGATAAGCGAAGTTTTGCTATTTGATATTGTAACAATCTACTAAAAGTTAATATCAGCCAATCGACATAGACATCGTACAATGACTGATGCCAGTATTTACATCGACCATTACAAAAACGTCCCCTCCGAACAGCACACACAACTTTGGCAGTGAGATAAAAATGCAATAATTATTAGAATACCTTCATATTAGGAGCTATTTTTTGATAAGTATGAAGAATATTGATTAAAGTTTACATTAAATAAACAATATGTATTGATATTTTAAAATTTTTTGAGAAAAACAATATTTATGGTGCAAGAGCTGGCACGCTCTTGCACCATAAATATTGTTGCATGGGGCAAGTGCAGATTAGCATCTTGGGGTAATTGCGTATTGGGCTGCTCTGGCCTCATAACACGTTCAATTTTATTGTTTCGTGTTCTACATTTTAATTTATTTATTAACTTTTTTTTCTAGCATATAATATGGTTCGCAGCTACGTTAGAAAAACCAACAGGGGGCGATTATTCAAAAGAAATGAACGGAATGTGAACGTTGTCGAGATGATTGATAAATGCAAAGACATCAATAAATTTCATATAAACCATTTTTTATTTCATAAAAAGCATTTGTCGCATTAAGTAACAAAATGTGTGCTTTGCTACCTTGAAAAAAAAATAAAAAGTGATGTAAAGTAAATAATGTAGAAGAGGTATAGTGAAATAAAACAAAAATATAAAATGATATGGCAGTAGTAGTAATAGAATAGGGAGGGCCTTTTTCAGCCCAAGCATGCGACCAACATAGGTCTATTGTGCACCCCAATCAAATCATTCCAGAAGAAGGCCTGTCTTAAAAACAAACGACAGTATATTCTTCAATGGGACGGAAGCAGAAATCCTCGGGAACAGGAAAAAAGATCACGCCTAAGCCAAGAAAAAGCCACACATTCACACAAGATGTACACGCCTAAGCCACGAAAGGGCCACACATTCACACAAAATGTGAAGAGATCTCATCTCATCTACACATCTGACATCTTCTACACATCGGACTATCAGCAAGCCCAATCAAGTGAAGATGTCTCCTAAGATGACAGGGGACTATTAGCAAGCCCAATCAAGTGAAGATGTCTCCTAAGACTACACATGGGGCTATCAGCAAGCCCAATCAAGTGAAGATGTCTTCCAAATACACATTGGACTATCAACAAGCCCAATCAAGTGAAGATGTCTCCTAAACACAAAATGTGAAGAGGAGTTTCCTTCTCATACTGACATCTTCTACGTAGGGCTTTCAGCAAGCCCAATCAAGTGAAGATGTCTTCTAAGATGACAGCAGGGCTATCAACAAGCCCAATCAAGTGAAGATGTCGTCTAAGATGACAGTGCCCTGTAATAAACCCTGTAACAGTCCTAACTTCATTTTTGTTCAGAGAAAGCAACTCTGGTTCGCTGAGGACAGCAACCCAAAATGAGAGCCTTCGCCTGCCTAAGACCAGAGGTAGACCTCCAGAAAGCATGATGCTGAACTGCCAACCAGTCCCTGACAACCCGCCCAAAGACATCCAAACCAATGCCCAGGACAGGCTCAGGTTCAAAAAAGGGACAAGAAGCCCCTTCCCTGGCAAGCTTATCAGCAACCTTGTTCTACCCAATCCCCTTGTGTCCCGGCACCCAAACCAGTTGTACCCTGTTCTTTGGTGGCCAGTTTCCCAATGAGAAGGCGGCATTCCCATACTGATTTTGAAACAAATCGGGAATTATCAAGTGCTTTTTCCATACTAGTTTAGAAACAAATCGGGAATTATCAAGTGCTTTAAGAGCGTTTAGAGACAAAACGGGAATTATCAAGTGCTTTAAGAGCAGCCTGAAATATGTACCAGCATAATCCCTATCAAGATTAATACTAACACATGCAGAAATAGAATCTAGTTTACCAACATAATCCCTATCAAGATTTATACTAACACATTCAGAAATTGCCAATATAATCCCTATCAAGATTAATTCTAACACACATATGTACCAGCATAATCCCTATCAAGATTAATACTAACACATGCAGAAATAGAATCTAGTTTACCAACATAATCCCTATCAAGATTTATACTAACACATTCAGAAATTTACCAACATAATCCCTATCAAGATTAATTTTAACACATGCAGAAATAGCAGAAATTTCTGCTTGAAAGACAGTGGCAAATCGCCCAAGAGAAATGGAATAAAATATCTGAGTCCCTTCGCAGTAAACCCCAGGACAGGCTCAGGTCCAAAGAAGGGGCGAGAAGCCTCTTCCCTGGCAAGCTTATCAGCAACCTCATTACCCTCAATCCCCCCTTGTGTCCCGGCACCCAAACCAGTTGTACCCTGTTCTTGGTGGCCAGTTTCTCAATGAGAAAACGGCATTCCCAAACAAGTTTCGAAACAAAACGGGAACTATCAAATGCTTTAAGAACAGCCTGACTGTCAGATAGGATAAAAATATATTTACCAGCATACACGGGAGGGCTATTATAGGCAGTGGGAGCAGTTTTCATAGCCCCAGAATACCCAAACAAGCCAGCCTTTGAATCTTTTCAAGTTCGGCCTGACAAGTCTTAAGTGTGACCCTACGCCACCATATAATGACAGCATAAGTAAGAATAAGTCTCACAACCATGATGTAGATCCAAAACAACAGCCCTGGCTAAGACCCCAAGTCTTACCCAAAATACCCCTGCAAGCCCAAAGAGTCCTACAGGCCTTCCCAACAACAAAATCAACGTGTGGCTTCCAAATCAAACCCTTGTCAAGCATAATGCCAAGGTACTCAACGTGTGGCTACCAAGTCAAACCCTTGTCAAGCAAAATGCCAAGGTATTTTACCTGGGTCGAAAACTGCAATTTTTCATCGAAGAAGGTCGGTTTAGTTAACCCTGCCAACAGTCTTCTTCGAGTAAAAGGCACAATAACAGTCTTGGCCGGATTAACAGAGTGTGAAACTGTATTAAGAGCTGTCTGAAGAACTTCAGAAACAGTATACGAAACTGTATTAAGAGCTGTCTGAAAGACTTCAGAAACAGTCCTAGGAAACTTCCCATTAAGAGCTGTCTGAAAAACCTCAGAAACAGTCCTAGGAAATTTCCCCACTACAATGATGAATATGTCGTCATCGTATCCAACAGTGAAGAAGCCCTTTCCATTAAGTAAAGCCAATAGCTCATTCACCACCAGGCTCCAAAGTCATGATTCTCACTGACAGGGGATGTCCCCCCTGCGGACATCCCCTGTCAGTGAGAATCATGACTTTGGAGCCTGGTGGTGAATGAGCTATTGGCTTTACTTAATGGAAAGGGCTTCTTCACTGTTGGATACGATGATGACATATCCATTATTGTGGTGGGGAAGTTTCCTAGGACTGTTTCTGAAGTCTTTCAGACAGCTCTTAATACAGTTTCGTATTGGTGTAATAGGGTTGGATTGTCTGTTAATCCGGCCAAGACTGTTATTGTGCGGCACACTAGTGTGCCGCGGCACAGTAGTTGAGAACCACTGGTTTAGATATTTAGCAAAAGTTCCTGTGATTATAAAATTCTGAAGAAACATTCAACGAAGGGCCAATATTCATTTATTTTCACTGTGTATCATGTGCTTATTAAATTAAGTAAATTAAATCAGTTAAGGATTTTAAATTTTGAATCAGAAATTATAAATTTTCCCTAATAAAATAAAACAATTAAAATATAAAATGTTTTTATGTATTAAAAGCTATGACATTTCTAATGTGATATTGAATTTTCTAAATTTTATTACAGACATCAATTTTTCCTCTTTTTTGTATATTAAAATAAATTTAATAAAACTAAAATATCTGAAAGATAATTTTACAATATATAATAAATGCTTAGTAATTTTATTTGCACTTCCTTTTAATATAGGCCTACATTAATTTTTTTATTTTAATGAGAGTTCAGTATTAATTAACTTTAAAATTTTCATTAAGAAAGTTTCTTACTAAGAAAACTTTTTCTTAATATTTATTTAATTCAAATTCATTTAAAATATTTGCATGTGCATCATATGTGACAAATTTTGTCTTTCTCCCAGGAAAAATATGTGTAACTCAGGGTAGCTTTCCTGCAAATACTTGCTTAACTGCATTGAAGCCACACCAAAGGCGCAATACATTTCCGAATCAAATAAAGTGAACCGTTTAATATTGTTCAATTCTTCTTCTTTCAAATTTTTTTGTGTTTTAATTACTAATGGTGAACATCAAAACGCTATTTGAACATCTTGAAATAAAATAAGCAAATGTTTACTAATTTTTAATTTGTAGAAATAAACGAAAAAATTAAAAATTGAACAAAACATAATTGAATAAAAATAAAATGGCATATGCACATTAATTTAATATACACGAAAGTAAGGGAAGTACTGGATTAGAATAATGCTTAATCTTACAACGAACAATGAAAATTTAAATTTTTAGTTTTAGTGGCTTAATAAATCATAGTTATTTTGGTCCATCTTGAAAAAATAAAGGTATCAAATATACATTAAATATATAATAAGAATTTTTATTTCATACAAATTTTGAAAATTAATCCTTACATTTTATCTTTAAAAATTTAATTTTGAATGAACTTTTTATTTGCCTTTTTTCGAATATTAAGAAAATAAAAAGCAAATACAGTAAGATTATTGGAGCACATTTAGAAATTAAAAATTATGAAATATTATTTTATTTACTTTCATTTCGAATTAAATTAACTAATATTGTTTAATAAATATATATATCAATATTTAATAATACATAAAATATTTATGCATAGAAATTTTCGTTTATAATAACTTGACTGTTATTAAATACTGTATTTCGATAAAGATAGATACCGAAACAGAAGGGGTTAATGTAATATTTGTTTCATAAAATTTGTTTTGACTCTGAGCGTAAACCGTGAGGATGAAAAGGAAAATATTAAAAGTGTCAAAGATTGTAATGAAGTGCAAACGATTACAAAAGAAAATTTAAAAATTCGAAAATGGAAAGCTACTGGAAGTTGACCCTCCAATTTTGTTTTGGCTTTAAAGTCTAAAGGACGAGATTATAAACGAAAATATCAAAAGTAAAAAAGATGCAAATGAATAGAAAACGAATTATAAAACGAATAGAAACATTTTAAAAGAATCTTTCTTAGGAATTCTATATTAAATTCATCTAACTTAAACATTTGATTTTATTGTATTTGGTGTATGTATTATATATATATATT